>PVKS010003337.1:0-105170 GCA_004027875.1 Aplodontia rufa | reverse complement strand
ATGGAATACTACTCGACTATTAGAGAAAACAATATGGCATTTGCAGCCAAATGGATAGAGATGAAAAAAGTTATGCTAAGTGAAGTATACCAATCTAATAGACTCAAGGGTTGAATGTTTTCTCTCGTTTGTGGAAGCTACAATACAACCAGATACAGTATGATAGATAGCTAAGCTAATAATAACCTCAGCATGTATGAATTTTTACAGGAACAGGGGGAACCTGGCTGAAGATGCTGAAAGATGTAGGCAGGGGGCTTGGAGGGGAGGAGGGAATAAGAAGGATATCAAGGAGAAGAGAGTGAGGGAGTATTGGAGAATCAATTCTGAGGGGAAACCTTCAACTTCCATGAGAAGTCTATTTAACACAGGGGTTTTAATAGGGGGAAGCATGGAACCATAGGAACCCAAGGAGGGGAACCATGGAATGGTATCAGCTTTGGCTTGCTCTGTGAATACACATTTGTTTTTGATTGCTTGATAATGATTCCCTACTAACTGCAAGCTCATATTTAATGAATAAAAAAAAGAAACTGAAATCCTAAACAATCCAATAATAGGCATCAAAATCCATACAGCAATTAAAAGTCTTTCAAAGAAGAAAAGCCCAGGACCTGATGGATTCTCTGTGGAGTTTTACCACACCTTTGAAGAAGAGCTAACACTTCTCCTTATGAAGCTATTCCAAGAAATTGAAAAAGAGGGAACTCTCCCAAACACTTTTTATGATGCAACCATAACTCTGATATCAAAACCCAACAAAGAGACATCAAAAAAAGAAAACTACAGACCAATATCCCTCATAAATACTGATGCAAAAATCCTTATTAAGGTTCTCGTAAACCATATTCATTAACACAACAAGGGGTTGGGGATTTAGCTCAGTGGCAGAGCGTTCGCCTAGCAAGCTCAAGGCCCCGAGTTCAGTCCTCAGCCCTGAAAAAAAAAAAAAAAAAAAAACTCACACATCAAGAAAATAATTCATCATCATCAAGTGGGCTTCATTCCAGGTATGCAAGTCTGGTTCAAAATACACAAATCAATAAATGTGATTCATCACTTAAAGAGAATTAAGGACAAAAAACATATGATCATCTCAATAGATGCAGAAAAGGCCTTTGATAAAATACAGTACCCATTTATGCTCAAAACTTTAGAGAAAATAGGGATCAAAGGAACTTAACTTTGTAAAGGCCATATATGCCAATTTTTAGGTAGAATAATACTAAATGGAGAACAGTTGAAAGCATTTCCAATGAACTCGGGAACAAGACAAGACTGCCCACTTTCACCCCTTTTATTCAATATAGTTTCGGAGACCCTGCCTGGAGCATTCAGGCAAGAGAAGGAAATCAATTGGATAAGAACAGGAAGAGAGTAAGTCAAACTATCCCTTTTTGCTGATGACATGATCCTATATCTGCAAGATCCAAAAAACTCCACCAAATAACTGATAGAGCTTATAAACAGATTTGGAAAAGTAGCTGGCTACAAGATCAACACCCATAAATCAATAGTGTTCCTATATATCAACTATATTAGAGCAGAAGAAGAAATTAGGAAATCAGTCACACACTCAGTATCCTCTAAAAGAGCAAAATGCTAATCTAACAAGAGAAGTAAAAGACCTCTACAAGGAAAATGATCAAACACTGAAAACGGAAATTGCAGAAGACCTGAGAAAATGGAAAGATATTCCATGCTCTTGGTTAGGCAGAATATAATTAAAATGGCCATTCTGCCAAAAGCACTACAGATTCAAAGCAATCAATCTCCATCAAGATTCCAATATCATTCTTTGCAGATATAGAAAAAGCAATTCTCAAATTCTATGGAACAACGAGAAACCCAGAATAGCCAAAACATTACGAAGCAAGAAAGATGAAACAGGTGGTTTTGCAATACCAGATCAAAAATTATACTATAGAGCTGTAGTATTAAAAACAACATGGGACTGGTATCGAAAAAGGAATGAAAACCAATGGAATAGAATAGAAGACTCTGAGACAAACCCACAGATCTTTGAACATCTGATCTTTGACAAAGGCGGTCAAAATAGAACATGGAGGAGAGACAGCCTATTCCACAAATGGTGCTGGACAAACTGGACAGCCACTTGCAGAAAATTGAAATTAGATCCTTATCTCTCACCTTGCACAAAAATCAAATCTAAATGGATCAAGGAATTAGGAATTAAAACAGCTACCATACCCCTGCTAGAAGAAAAATTAGGACCAACACTCTAGCATATGGGAATTGGCAACAACTTCCTCAACAAGACTCCTAACATGAAAGAATTACACTCAAAAATCAATGAGTGGGATGGATGCCATTAAACTAAAAAGTTTCTGTACAGCCAAGGAAACAGTCTAAACAGTCAAGAGACAACCTACAGAATGGGGGAGAATCATGGTATGTGATCCCTCTGTCAGAGGACTAATATCCAAAATTTACAAAGAACTCAAAAAATTCAATAACAAAAGCACAAACAATCCAATCAATAAATGGGCCACAGAGCTAAACAGAAACTTCTCAACAGAGAACATTGAGCAAGCCAATGAATACATGAGAAAGTGTTCTCAATTACTGACACTAAGAGAAATACAAATCAAAACTGCATTAAGGTTTCACCTCACTCCAGTCAGACTGGCAAAGATGAAGAACACAAACTATAACAAATGCGGGAGGGGTTGTGGGGAGATAGGAACACCAGCACACTGTTGGTGGAATTGCAGACTGGTCCAGCTGCTCTGGAAAGCAGTGTGGAGACTCCTGAAAAAATTAGAGATGGATCCATCATATGACCCAGATATCCCACTTCTGGGAATTTTCCTAGAGGAGTTAGAATCAGCAAATTACAGTGACACAGTAAAATCCATGTTCATAGTAGCTCAATTTACAATAGGTAAATTATTGATCCAGCCCAAATGCCCCTCATTGGATGAATGGATCCAAAAGCTCTGGTATATATCTTTATACAATGGAGTTCTACTCAGCTGTTAGAAACAATGATATTGCATCTATTGAAGATAAATGGATGGCACTAGAAGAAATCATGCTGAGCGAAGTTTGCCAAACCCAGAGAATCAAGGGCTGAATGGTATCCCTCATTTGTAGAGGCTGGACCTAAACCCAGGCTTGGGAGTAAAGTAGACAAACTTATGTATTAGATCCATAGAACAAAAATGCAAAATGTTAATATTTGTGAGATACAATCACAAGATACTTCCTAAGATATTTGAACACGCTATGCTGCATACCTGAACAAAAACATAAATGTTTAACCCCATTGTCAAGTATTTTGAAGAATAACAAGGGATGATAGGAAGGGAGGAGAAGGGGAAATGTTGCAACTGAGATAAAGCAAGGGACATTCCAAGCAGTTATAAATGTCATTGTATGTACTATAGCCACATATATTAAAAAATGTTCTTCATAGGTATAAGAATTATGTCACTGTATTTGGGCTTTTTAGGAACAATATCGGACCCAGAAAAAAGGCAAGGCATGAGGGGATGGGAAGGGAGGAGATAGAAGGGTGTGTGCAGGGGGATATTGAACAAATTGTATTGCTGATTTGTGTGCATCTAGGAATATGTGACAACTAATCCCAAATTTATGTAAACTATAATGTATTAGTAAAATATATTTAAAAAATAAATGAATGATGACTGAAAAAACAAAGAAAGAAATAAGCACGCAAGTTAACTACCTAAATGAAATGATGTTGGTTTGTAGATGTCAATATCAATTTATTAAACTTTTGCTAAAAAAAAACCAGATAGTCATTTTCTATATCAGTGATTTCCAATTATGACTAAGCATAATGAATTTTTGGGAACTTTTCAAAACCTACCAATGCCACAACCCTCATCTTTACTTACGAAATCACAAGTGACAGTACCAGTTTTAAAGTATGCCTAGTATAACATTTTTGTTTAAACTATTAAACAAAGTTATCAAGGAAACAGGCTACTTTTATTTCCCTGAATCTCATCTTCCCCAATTTCCTAAATGTGCAAAATAATTAAGTTATGTGGATGTTGTGATTATTTAATTGGAAAAACATTTGAAAAGTGACCAGTACAGTCTGTGCTCACACATTTGTTGATGGTATTCCTATTAGGACTCTTGCTGCTTTGCATGGGTGCAACCTACAGGTAATATAGAAAGGAAATGGTATGTTTGTGAATAAGGAGAAGGAAGCACATTTCCAACATCAACCCCTGCCAGCATAGTGAGACATTTCTTTCATGAGACAGTATCCTCATGGCAAACACAGCCACAATAGGTTCTAAGGGACCCAACATATGATCTCCATAAGAACTTATGGATTTCATTCATTAAGTTGGTCTTATTGAATATTCTTCTTCAATTTCCTTAGGTCTAATTCCAAACTACAAAACAGGCAGCATATGATACAACTTATATGTTACATACATATATTTAAAATATAAAGAAAGCTAAATTATTTTCTTTTTTATTTAATTTTTCTTAAGGGGCTATATTTTGTACAATAGGCACATATCATTTTTATTATAACTAATACTACATAGATCTTTTCTTTTGAATTAAGCAAAGAAAAATTATGTACATTATAAAGTACAAAGCTAATTTAAACAGAAATTTGTGGATATTGTATACACTGACATTATATTTTCTTAAGAAAAAAGTTGCAAGCAGCTAAAATGTAATTAATATAGCCAAATTCATGGTGTTATAATGTTCTCTAGAAAATCACTAGTAAGGAAAAACTTTATAATATGAAAGGAGAAACTAAATAAAAGGAGAAAGAAATGAGTATTGGTATTTAATGTCCCTTTGAAAAAATAAGTGTAAAATTCTCAGTATAAAAATTATTAGTTTTTCTCTACTAATTTTTCCTTAAATTCTGAAATCTAAATCTCTACTCTTTTTCTTCTCATAATTTAATATCTTAAAATTGTTTCTCAAACTGTTAAGCATCTGTTAGATCATTTGAGGTCATACATGTGCACTATGTGTTTTAGTTGGAAGAATGCAACTGTGTATAATCTTTCAAAGTATCCATACAGCTCAATTATAATTTGTGTGAGCCATAGAATAGGAAAAATTGTTTGTCAGGGAAAAAAAAGTGTTTTCAACTATGTTTTTACTGAATCAAAAAATCCTGACTTATAATTATAGATATTGGGATTAGTAGTAATTTAAACGTGGCTCTGTCCATTCTATATAATTTGCAATAAATACTGACCTAGAGTTATAGAAAGACTTCTTATTGATTACCTTCAGTATATGCCAGATGCTTGATAAACAATTATACCACACTCATACCTAGAAACCTGAAAGTTTCAACTTGAAATGATGAGAATGGGTTCTTACTATTGCTAGTAGTAAGTAGTAAGTAGTAGTAGTTCTGCACAGGAAAATTGCTTCGAAATGGGCTTAATTATGTAACATAAGTTCCTTGTCCCCAAATAAATAAATATACCAAATGTTGGATAAGAGTCAAATTCTCATAAATTACCAAGCCATTTTCAGAGTTTATTTTCTAAAGAAATTCTACTATTGTATGCTTAACTAAAAATTATGTTGAACTTAAATTTACAGGTTAAGGCTATTTAAAACTTACTCTTTACATATTACTTAACACACACACATATATCCATACATGGATGTATGGATATGACTTAATGAGGCTACTAGAAATTATAGGAAGGATTTTTGCAGGTGTTATGATGTTTATAAATAGTATTTCTCTCATTCTTCACACACATTTGCCAAGGTTGTTTTCTCCCCCTTGCTATTGGTGGGCAAGGCTGATTCTCATATTGATACAATTATATTGTTACAGCCCACATCACAACTCAGAATCTATAAGAATTATTAAAAACAAATGAACACAAATATCTATTGTAGAATATGGGTGTTTAGTGAAAATCAGGATAAAAGTCATCGTACATTTCTTTCTCAGATATTTACAACACAAATGCCAAGAGTTTATTTGTAGCTCCCAACTTAAAATTTAATTATTGTTAGCACATACATTAGATGTCATTATAATTTCCAGAATGCACTAACATGTCAATATGATGCCAAATCCAAGAAGATGATGTGATCAATATTATCAGTAGTTTCTTCTGCTTTTCCCCTAAACATTTTTACCATCAACTTTGAAGTTGATTTCCCAGTTCCAAAGCAATCCTAAGAATCACTTGTAACAGGTTTTGCTATGAGGAGTACAACTCTGAATAAAGCCTTTGTAGTTTTGATCTTTCTACCTTTGGCAACAAAGTCATCTATTTAATATCAGAAAGCATTAAAAATGCCAAAAAGCTTCAATAGTTCCCTTTGATTATTTGACAAGGTTTGAGAAAAGAAAAGGACTAGGACTACTGGTATTCATCGTTGGGATTTCTGTTTGTACTTTTTAAACTGCTTATATGAAATCCTCAAACTTGAATGTTCGCTTTCCCTAGTACACACTAAATTTGCATTTTATTGATCCAGAATATTTTTCACTATTTCTAATATTATTGGTAATTATGTAATTAACAATCCACCTGTATTTATATAATTCTATGAATCTATTTTTAACTACCAATGTATTTTGTAAATTGGAAACATTACAGAAAGGTAACAATTAACAAAGCAAAATTTAATAAATGTACACAATCTATTATTTATGTAAAAACATATTAGCCAAGATACATCATATACCATATCCTGTTAACTGTTGTTGGTTGAGATAGTCTTTGCAGTATATGTGTGAACTTTAATTATAAAATTTTGTGTAAAAATGATCTCACACATCATAAGATATAAATGAATAAGAACAAAATTATTTTGTTGTTTTTCTTTCTCTAAAAATACTAAAAGTCATAGACTTCTTGCTAAACTGCCAAAAACCACAAGTAACAGTGAGAGAAACTGTTATGGCCGACCAAAACCAGAAGTCTGAGTTTGGACAGGTGATGCAGCAAGCTAGTTTTACTACAAATAAGGAAACTATTCTAAGTAAGCAATTAAGAAACTTTCAAGAAAAATAATCCAATTACACCATAAATAATCCTCCACCCCTTCATCTGTGATTGAAAAACATGCTTATTCCAAATATCTTATTATGAAACATTATACAAGAAAGTAACAGTCATAATCACATTCAATGGATCTCTTGGGTAATAAAATTCAGATGCACAGTCTTGTCATATAAATGTGTGCTTCTTTGGTATAAAATGGCTTGGCAAGCATCTGAACAGGATGTTTTGAGCAATAGCTCAAACAAACAAAACAGAATACCACACTGAAGATAGGTTTTCTTTCAGTGAATTTTCAATAGGCTTTCATCCTAAATTTTAGAAAAACTCATGCATGTAAGTGGTACTTTAAATCCTTGTGTAATCTCACCTTCAAACATCCATGGTGTATTTACACTACCACAAATTTTTTAAGCATATATATTAGCTTTTTGTCACTATGACCAAAATACCTGATGAGTACAATTAAGAGGAGGAAAATTTATTTTGGCTCATGGTTTCAGAGGTTTAATCCATGGTCTGCTCTTTCCACTGCTCTGGGCCTGAGGTGAAGCAAAACATGGCAGAAGGACGTGGCATAGAAGAACTGTCAGTTCATGATAGTCAGGAATCAGAAAGAAAGAGAAAGGCTGCAGGGACAAAATATAACTCCAGAGGTATGCCCCCAGTGACCTACTTCTTCCAGTCACACCATACCTATTTATAGTTATCACTCAATACATAGTCCTTTCAAGTTATGAATCCATTGAATAGATTAAACGACTCCACTGAGAAGGACACATCTCTCATAATTTAATCATGTCACCTATGATCATTCCTTCACTGTCTCACACGTGAGCTTTTGAGGAACTCCTAACATCCAAACCACAACAGCATATTTTAAAATGAGAGGCCTAGAAAGGTTTGGGAGTGTAGCCATGAAAAATAAAGCTCATAGATATGTAAGGCAGATTCATTCAAAATTTCTTTATCAGGGCTGCAGCAATGGCTCAGCGGTTACTGTGCTTGCCTGGCAGGTGCAGTGACATGGATTTAGACCCCAGCACGATACAATGAAGTATTGGAACAACAAAAGCCACATGAAAAACTAACATTGATCCCCTCTCTCTCTCTCTCACACACACACACACACTGTCCAACTCTCTTACTTTCTTTAAAAAAAAAACTTGTATCAACTTTCATCAGTTCATTTTTTAATATTTTTATTTCTACTCATTAAAGCCATATTACAAGGGATTCTCTTTCCAAATCACCACATATTTCTGCCCCCAAATATGAAGCATCAACAGGTCTGTATGGAGGACAAATGTAGCATGGAGAAGCTATTTTCTCTGCCCTTGATGAGTTTGTTTACTTCATGAGTACTGCAAAATTCACTTTAAAGGAGCAAAAAGTATAAACTATGATATATATCTGGTTATTAAATTCAGAGTGGTATTATTGGAATTATTGGAATTATTATTTTTGAAGAAAACACTTCAAAACACAAAGAATGTGAAGTTGTATCTGAATGTTGCTCCAATTTAATAAACATAACTAAATAAATTTTACAATTTAATGGTGATCAATAACTTTTTCTCTAGTAAAATAACCCCATATACTGGGAAAAGCAGTGTTTACCAGGTGTGTTCTCTACGCAGCTACCTATAATTCCTTTATCCATGAGATATATGATCATGATGCTTTAATAAATAAAACTAATAATTATAAGGGCTGATAAAAATTTCTATATCGCATACCAACTGTGTTCTTAATAAATCTTCACAGACACAAAAAGTATGCACACAATATTGCTGTGACGGAAACACATGCTAATTGATGCAATTAGCCTCTTATATTCCTGAACTGCCAAAACAGAAAAGGTCCTACAGAAGCCTGTGCAACATACTAGTTTTGAGAAGTTCTCAGTGTCCGGCTATTTAAATGTGGTTTAAATACTATGCTAAAGTCAGGGTCTTGGGTTCATATGATTTACATTGATAAATTATAATGATAATCATAATAATATCCCAACAGAAGTGTGTGTCATTTCAGATAAGATAAATAATCTTGGCTGAATTAAAACAAATGTTGCGGTGATTATTACTGTGTACATTTCAAAGCAACCATAAGCTCCACAAAATGAATCAAATTCACAATTGCTACTCTCACAAAGTTTATGTAAGGACTACTAAGAAAGGTCATCCATCAGTCTTCTCTTACATAGGAAGTGAAACCAATGATCTGTCCTATATTTATAAAGATGTGACTATTTTTGAATTTCTATTTACATTTAAAATAGGCATTTCTTCAACATTTGACTTACATAGTAATTTTGAATGATCTACAAAAGAGTATTTATTAAAGACTTTTATCTTTTAAAGGATTTATAATAATCCATGTATGTTCTTGCTTGCCTTTATAACTTTATTTTTCAGAGGAACAGTATACAGACTTTCACCAGTCATACTGAACTATCTGCAAACAATGTAGCCATACAGAACACTTGGACTCATTAACCTGTCACATACTTTTAAAAAAATCTCCATGCTTTTAGAAAAGCTGTTTATTTTCATACAATATCCTTAACACTTTCTCGGCTAGCCTCGTCAGTGCCATCTTGTCCTATCAGAACCCTTCCCTCAGCTGGGTTAGGTGTCCTTCTATATGACTCTATACCTCCCTATAATAACTTGCTTTAATAGCAGTTATTGTATAGTATTGAAAATTCTGATAGCCTACTTGTCTCCCCCTCCATACCACATGCTCCTTGAAGACAGGGAGTATTTGATGACTGCTTTTCTATTTCTATCACCAAGACAAATAGCTGATATTGACTAATTATAATATATATATCAGAAGATAAAAGCTAACAGCTTATTCAGTATTATTTTTCAGAAAAAAAGGTGTTCATATTATGGGGCACATGCCTTATTTATTTTAAATAACAAAGTACTATTTAGAAAGTTGTATTAATGACCTCTATCAGTGCAGGTTTTGGATACTCTTAGAGGATGTTCTACTAAAAATAAAAATGGAAGCAAAAATATTTAATGAATGTTTAGGTTTTATTCCTAATAAATTTATTCACAATCGTAGGTATCAGATGCCAATATAAATAAGTCTTTCAAAGTTCACACAGAAAAGCAAAAAATCATATAGTTACATCATAGAGTTCATAAATATATATTTAAGGAACAAGTGTAAACAACAAGTGCTAAAAACAATTCCTCTAGTGTCATGCAAATGGTATTTTCACTGAATGATATTTTCAGTGAAAACATCAAATGTATTCAAAACATGTTATAACTAAAATAACGGGCAAAGCTGAAGTGATGTTTCTGAGAACTTTGAAATACGTACTAATTTTAAAAATGTATGTGCAGTATATACAAATTTTATAGGATTGAAAAATATTAATAAATCATTATTTTATATTTACTTTTAATAATACATGTATTACCGCATTAGTAAGTTAAATAAATAAACACTTATCTTAAATTATCCCTAAAAACTTTGTTTTTCATTATAAAACATAAAATCCATTGACTTAATAATGAGTTACCTTATTTGGAAGGATAAAGAATTTAATATATTTATGATTAACTGAATGACTGAATTAATCTGTCTTCATTTTCTCTTAGAAAGCAAAAACTAGTATTATGTTATCAAACATGATGTAAAAGCAATTTATAAGACATTTCCCAAGTTAAGATTTCTTAAGAACATATGCGTTTCCTAGGATCGGTCATATGCATCTGACAATGATTTCTTGAGTTTTATTTCACTTTCTATGTTACCTGTCATAAACATAAATCATCTCAGAAATACAATGAATTGATATGCAAACTTAGAGGATGTTTCAATAAAAAGTTTATGTATAAATATACCAGTTTATATCAATATGTCAATTGATATGCCTACATGGCCAGAATATCACTATGTAATTTTATCTACAGATAAAAGTAATAAAAGGATGGCAATAAAATTCTACTGAAAAAATCAATTAGAATAACAAAAAACTAAAATTAACCCCAAATCATAGTAATATGAAATTATAGAATCTTATTTTAAATGATGAGCTATTATTTTCAAGCACATTCTTCAATTTTAGGCATACTGTCCCAAAATTCAGAAATTCCAAATTGATGGTAGCTAAATTTTTATTTTTTAAGTGAAATTTTATAGTGCTAAATCTTTCAATTTAAACTATCCAAGCCCAATTTTCTTCTAGGAATATTCATTCAACAATCTATTCAGGTATTTAAATATGAATTCAATTCATAAATATTGAGATCCTGTTAATATTTCAGGTACTATGTTAACTCTTAAAATAGCAATCAGAATTTTAAAACACAGAAACAATCCTTATTTTCACTAATGCATAGCGAGAGCCAAACTCTTCATCAATAATCACAGAAATGATTTATATATAACTACGAATAGATTTTAGAGGGGGGAAAATGAGATCCTATGATAGTATTTGAGGAAAGATTCTGACACATGAATAGGAAGATTCCATTTAAGAAGTGATGTTTTTAAGCTAAAATGTAATGGAGGGGTATGAGGTTAGGGACCAGCAAATTAAAGTTAGTAGTGACCAGGATTATTATGTTTGAACTTCCGTTTTAAAGGAATACATACATTAGTGTGTTAGTCGGCTTTTTATCCCTATGACCTATACACCTGACAAGAACCACTTAGAGGACGAAATGTTTATTTTGGCACAGAATTTCAGACATTTAGACCGTAGTTGCTTGATTCCATTGCTTTAGGCTCAAACTGATGAAAACACTTCAAGGTAGAAAGGCATGGTAGAGGAAAGCTGTTTACCTCTCACTGGCAAGCAGAGAGAGCAAGGGAGGAACTGGGGAATCAAGATACAATTTCCAAGTTCAGGCCCCCAGTGACCCACCTCCTCCATCCATGCCCCATCTTCCTTCTCACAGTTGCCACTCAGCACAATAGCCTTTTCAAAATATTAATCCAATCAAATGGAATGATCTACTGATTAGGTTTTAGCTGGCATAATCTAATTATTTCACCTCTGAATATTCCCACGTTAACATAAAGATTTGGGGGGACATCTCATATCCAAATTATAATAATTAGTAAGAGTTATTTGTTAATTAATAATTGAAATGGACATTAATGGTGCTAAAGTAATACCTTAAGGATAGTCTTTTTTCCTAAATTGATTAGAATTTATTCTAGTGATGCTGGTCATAATATCAGTGTGTTTCACAAAACCCACTGAATAAGACAAATTTCAGCAAGTTCTTTTTCCAATTATTATAAATTTAGAATTAGTTGTAATTGAAGTAACTTAACCATATTTGATTAACACTAAAGTGTTCTAAAAGTCCAAGTGCTTAGACCACAGAATTTTCTTAGTATTTTCTTGCATACTGAAAAAATATGTAGTCAAAGAGATGAGAATCATACTGTACTAATAAAAGAAAATCCATCATCCTTCCTTTTCCTTCTACAAAGTTTAAGTAAAAGGTAAATAAACTTGGTTTTAAGGAAAAATCTTATGACATTTTCATTCCTACCACTGATTATCCTATACAAAAAACCCAATTTTTTAAATTTAAAAATTCATAAATTTAAATTACTGAGAGTTTCATTATAATTTAAAGTACATTTAATTTTAAATATGCAACTATGAATACTTTGGCAGAAAATTTAGAAAAGGAAAAAAATAGAACTTTCAGAAGAGCAACTTATTCAGACTCCCATCACTGAAAAATGAGTGCTAGGGTCTCGAGCAGTGGCTCAGCAGTTATGGCACTTGCCTGGCATGCACAAGAATATGGGTTCAAACCCCAGCACCATGTAAACAACAAAGTGTCAGAGCAATGAAGGCCACACAGAAAACTAAATAATTTTAAAGAGAGAATAAAATTCTCTCTTTAAAAAAGAAAAATGAGTGCTATAAACATTTTGGTTTTTAAATTGTTTTAATTAACATTAATAGTAATTTTGATTTGAGTTTTTAATTAATTTTTTAAAATCTTTGTAGTCAACCAATATCTTGCAACATTCAATTTTTCTTACTTTATGGTAAAATCCACAGTAATGATCTATCTTATTCCTGAAAATTCTGCCTGTGATTCTTTCCTTTAGGCTAGCCAATCTAGCTCCCTTTTCAAAATAGTTATTCTTCCTTGAACTAAATATTATTAATACAGATAAACAGCCACAAAACAAAGTCTGTCTTATTTTTGTATGAAATCCAAACAGAAGAAACACTATTCTTGAATTGTTAGATCTATTTCTTTTAAAGAGACAACATATTGTAGACTACATATCTTCTCTATATGCCCAATAAAATTTGTTTGCATCATAATTACTACTGTGGGTTTTTTGTTTATGTGTTCTGGTTTTCTTTCAATTCTGTACCACAGAAAGTAGCTGGACTGGTTTTAGGTTCTACGCAATATTTCTTTAAAAGCATTGAAATATTAGAATCATTCAATATATAAAAATGCTCACACCTTGAGAGGTAAACAGGGACACAGCCAACCATGTTTCATCTCTCTCAGAGGGATGGATTCATATATATGGAAGAGTCAGCAAGATTATTTGTCCAGTAATTAAATTTGCATTTACTCTTTTAGTGAATATAAATAGTTAAATTTGTAGTACTTATATATGCTTCTACTAATTTACATTTTTGTAAGATTCTACATGTTTCTCCTTTCATTATTATATTTATTCATCCTATAACTCTAGAATTCCCATACTGAAAGCTAAGAATGTTTTTTCTCTCCGGTTATATTATCTCAATGCCCTGAGAAGCAGTCTCTCATTCTTAAATTCTGAATCAAAATTCTAAGAGATAAAAATCCATAATACCCACAAAAGCAAAGAGAAAAAAAGCATGAATATAAACTCTAACAGAAAGTATCAGTATTGGGATATGTTGTGAAATTTTTACTTAGAGCAGTTTATGGTCAGTTTGTCACCATACACTTTTCCCAATAAACTACCAATGATTAGAATTTTAATTAAATTGGACTTTTATGTTACATTGTTTAAATTAGTTCTTTATTCTGCAGTCACAATCATAATTATTTTCTCCCGTTAGTCAATATCTGCTTTGTAAAATTAAATATTCAGAATTTTAACGTGAGGAATTGTAACACAGAGTTTTCTATATAACTAAAACATAAGACCTATGAGTCAATCTTTGAAGGAATAGCTATAGAGAAATAGCAGTGAAAGAAAATAGTTTTTACTATGATAAAAAATATCAAATGTTCTACTTGTAGTGAGCAATAAAAGTTACTTTCAAGATAGGTTGTTCATTTTTATGTGTCTTTCCAAGGAAGGGCTGAAATAACCAAATGTGGCATAGTATAATTATTCTTTAAATCTTGTTAATTTAAGCTCAACAGTTGAAATCAAAGCAAGTTTTGGAGCTTCTCATACAATTCCTAATGTTAAAAATGAAGAATATAGGTTTGGAAAGATTATATGAATTACCTTAGATTTTTACAGTTATTCAATAGCAGCAATACAGCCAAACCCAAATCTTTTCCCAGTCAAACATTTCATTAAAACACTATTATAGGGCTGGAGCAGTGGCTGGGTAGTTGTGGCACTTTCCTGGCATGTGAGAGTATGTGAGTTCAAACCCCAGCACCACATATACCAGGAAGTGTTGGAGGAATGAAAATCACATGAAAAACTAAATAAAAATTGCTTCTGTCTTTCTCTCTCCCTGTCCCCTCTTTAAAAAAAAAAGAACTATTAAATTCTACTTTTAGTCTCTGAAAACTAAATCGATACAGTTGTAGTGAAAATTAACAACGAACATTTACTTACTTGCCTAAACAGCAATGGTATTTAAGGTTATCCCTTATCATGAAAGCAACAATATCTTGGATAACTCAAAATTGATTGATTTGGTATTGATCTATATAAATCCTAAAACAAACAAATAAAAGTAGGAAATTCTCCTAGGTTGGTTCATAGATTATTAATACAACTACAACTATTCCTAAAGTAACACTCATGTTGTGTTTTCTTAGCACTTTATTCTTTTCACAATCAATAATTAACTCACATAATGTGCCAGAAAATACAGAAACCATTATAAGAATTATTACAACTTACCTCAGTTCTCATGCCAATTTATGTTGAAGATCCTCAAGTCTGAGATCTTGTTGAAATCAGATCTTTTATTGAAATTCATGTTTTCTTCATAACACATTTTTACAAGTTTCTGAGACAGGAGCAGGTCCCAGTTTTATAAGCTTCCTTCTTCTATCATTACTATGTATAGTCACAGAGTAATTTTAAACCTGATGAACCTTAGCTGCTTCTTTGCATGCATTCTCTCTCTCTCTCTCTCTGTCTCTCTCTCTCTCTCTCTCTCTCTCTCTCTCTCTCTCATCTCTCCTCTCTCTCTCTCCTTCCATGATTGTGGAAAAACAAAGAAACACAAGTAGCACTATGGAGAGGCCACCGTAGAAAGAAACTGATAGACTTCCAAACAACAGTCACCAAAGAACTGAGGCTTCCTACTATTACCTTGAAAGTAAATCATCTTGGAAGCTAGACCTCCAGGATTCAGATGACTACTACCCTTGCCAACTTTTTAACTGCAACCTATAAAACACTGAGCTAGAACCACTCAGTTAAGCAGTACCCCACAATCTTAGCTCACATAAATAATGAGATAAATGCTTATTGTTACAGTCACCCAGTTTGGGTAATTCATTATGTGCTAACAGGCAACAAACACCCAATATGAGAAATAATTTAAATAATCTAATTATCTGAATCTCTTTCTTCACTATTATAATGAGTTGATGGAGAAATTAATATCTAACTTGTACTGTTGTAAAAATGGAGAATGTAAAAAAAATTGTGCCTAATAGCCAATAAAAAATGAAAATGTCCCTTATTATTTTCTTCTTCATCTTTTACTATTAGGCACATTTTTTTACATTCTCTATTTTTACAACAGTACAAGTCACTTATTATTTACTCATTAACATTATAATAAAATATTATTATTAATCACAGAAGTTTATCATGTTTTATAATCCTTTTTTGGCTTATGTTTTCTTCATTAGCTAAGTGGATGAAATGCATACACTGAAAATGTACAGAGAATTGAAATTAGTTATAGATAATGAAACACTAAAAGTATTAGAGGAAAATACTAAGAATATTTCCATAATCTTGGATATAAAAATTTCCCTTGGCATAATGCCAAGGTAAATTCAATATAAAAAAAACTGAAAGAGCTACATGTGAAAAGTATCTGTAAAGTAAATGATTCTATATGTTACAAGAAAAGTGCCAAAATGGTGAATTACATATATATGTATATATGTGTATGTGTATGTGTATGTATGCTACAAAAGGGAATATATTTACAATACACAGCCTTATAAAACAACGGGATTTATATGTGAGTATGTACGGGTGGGGGGATGTAAAACAAGAGTTCTTACAGAAAAGGTTTCTTAAAAACTACATAACTGAATAGAAATTTCACAAATATTCAAACAATTTGAAAATGCATGAACAGACTCCCAAAACTAAAGGAAATAAAAAACAAAGGTGTCATGGTGGATCCATTTTATACCAAGCTTAACAATATTGCCTTGAAAATATTTAGTTTTCATGAGAGTCTAGAGAAATACCAATGTAATGAGTGGTTAACTCAGGATTTCTGAAGCATACTTCAGGAACACGTAACTTTGTATGTGCATCACTTCCTACCTGGAAACGATTCTATCCTAAACAAATATTATTCAGCATGCAAAGAGCCATAAGAATATATAAGTTCGTAAGACATATCTCCCTTATATGCTAATTTTTTAAAGGTAGTCATAGAATGATATTTGCTGTCAGTTTTGTTTCTTAAAATGCCTCCCCATCTTTGATTATAAAAGGACATTTAGAACTATAAATGTTGGTAAAAATAATGAATCATGGGTGCGAAGAAATTATTAGGGATATACTTAATTTATAACTAAATAATAATAAAGCATAAAGCTATTTAAGTCTTTCATAGCCAAATTTTACCTTCTTTATGTTCTGATATACCATTTATATTACTACATACCAAGATTTCCTTAGAGATTTTGGCCTTAACAAGAAGAGAGGAAAAAAGAAGGAACAAAAAGAAAATTCCTCTTCTGTTACTAAATAGGACTATTTGAACTAAGAAGTACCTGCAAAACAAAACAGGACTGGTTTAACTATAATATCATGAAGTTTGAATCATTTTGTTGGAGCATTCTAAGCTTATCTACTCCCAGAGTTTGTGCCTGTATAAATTCTCGTTTGAATAATAATATCTTGCATACTCCAATTACTTGTATCACACTTCTGTGTTCTTCAACACCTCTGGTGGATAAGCTATTATTGCTACTATTTTCTTTACTGATCTTCAGTGGAATAGCATCCCTCTTATTAAAACAATATTTTTTTTACCTAAGAAATACTAAACCTTGGTTCATATTTTTAGAAAATCAACTTTATTGTGGTATACCACAATAGAATAGAAATTTCACAAATACTCAAAACAATTTGAAAATGCATGAACAGACTCCCAAAACTAAAGGAAATAAAAAACAAAGGTGTCATTGTGGATTCATTTTATACCTAGCTTAAAAATATATATTATATATACCACAATATAGTGCTTGCACTTTGTACAGTTCAACAAATTTCAACAAGTGTATATGTCCACCACAGTCAAAATATAGGACATCTCAAACACTGCAAAAAGGGGTGTTGCACCCCATTCCATTCTATATCCACCCCCACCCCAATCCTACCATTGATATACTTTATGTCACTAATGACTATTTTGCCTGTTCTAGAATGTCACGGAAATTGAATTGTTACAGTATGAACTGTTTGGGATCTAGGTTGTTTTAAATAGCGAAATATTTTTAAAATTAACGCATATAGTTTCTTCATTTTTATTACTTAGTAGTATTCCATTGTATGAGTAGTCCATTCCACTTATAGGATAATTGGATTGATGGCAATTTTAGGCTATTTATAAATTAAAGATGCAATGAACATTCATTTACAAGTCTTTCAGATGGACATATGTTCATTACTCTTAATACTTAGAATTACTAGATAATTTGGTCAGTATGGTTAACCTCATAAAAACTAATCAATGTTGTCCAAAGTTGTTGTACTGTTTTACATTTTCACCAGCAATGAATAAGAATTCCAGTTTTCCACATCCTTGCCATACAAGGTATTGTTAGTTTTTAATGTCAGGTGTTCCAATGAGTTCACAGTGGTATCTTTTTGTGCAAAATTTGCAATTTTGTAGTAATTAAAAATGTTAAGTATCTTTTTATGTACTTATTCACCATTCTTGTATTTTCTTAAGTGAAAGTTCTAAAAATTTAGTGTATTTTTCTGGTATTGTCTCTTATTGGTTGTTTTTATGTATTTAAATTATAAATATTTGACATATATATCAATTATTTTCTAATATTATATGACTTACCTTTTCATTTTCAAAAACCAATATTTTGAATATATTTTATATTTTATTGTCTTTATGGTTCATGCTTTATTTCTGCGGTTTTTTTTAGGTATATATGACAAAAGATTATACAAAGGCACAATTATAAAAGCGTGGAGTTTATGTTGTTCAGTTCAGTCTCCAGTTTTTCCCTTCCTCCTACCCCCATTATACACACATCCAGACACACCCACACACCCACACCCCCAGAGACAATAGCATATACAAAAGCATAATTCTAAAAACTTGGAACACACCTTGTTTAAACTCAGTTCCTGATATTTCCCCCTTCCCCTCCTTTCCTCCCACACTGTGTTCTTTTTAGATATATTTGAAAATACGATAAACTTTGACATTTTTATAAAAGCACACAGTATAACTTATTGTAATTCAGTCCCCAGTTTCTTTCCCCCCAACACCACCCAGTTCTCTTCCCTCTACTCTATTGGTCTTTCTGTTATTTACTAATAGTTTTTCTTGGGGGGGGGGGCAGGGACAGGAATCAATCTAACAAAAGAAGTGAAGGACCTCTACAATGAAAACTATACAACACTAAAGAAAGAAATTGAAGAAATCCTTAGAAGATGGAAATACCTCTCATGTTATTAGATAGGCAGAGTTAATATTATTAAAATGGCCATGTTACCTAAAGCAGTACATAGATTCAATATAATACCCACCAAAATTCCAAAGACATTCTTCACAGAATTAGGAAAAAACAGTAAAGAAATTCATTTGGAAAAATAAGAGACCTAGAATGGCCAGAGCAATCCTTAGCAAGAAAAGCCAAGCTAGAGGTAACACAATACCAGATTTCAAATTATACTACAAAGCTATAGTAACAAAAACAGCATGGTACTGACACCAAAACAGACAAGAAGATCAATGAAATAAAATAGAAGACACTGAGACAAATCCACATTGATACAGTTATCTCATACTTGACAAAGGAACCAAAAACATAAGTTGGAGGAAAGACAGCCTCTTCAACAAATGGTGCTGAGAGGGGATGGTGGCTCAGCAGTTATGGCACTTGCCTGGCATGCCCAAGGACCCAGGTTCAAACCTCTGCATCATGTACAGAACTAAGTGTCAGAGAAAAGGAAAACAGATGAAAAACTAAATAAAAATGGATTCTTTCTCCCTCTTAAAAAATACATATGTATATGTATATATGTGTATATATATATGTGTGTATACATATACATGTATATATATATATACATGTATGTATATATATAAACACAAATACTGCTGGGAAAACTGGAAATCAATATGTAGTAGAATGAAGCTCAATCTCTATCTCTCAGCCTGCACAAAATTCAACTCAAAGTGGATCAAAGACCTAGGAATTAGACCAGAAACCCTGCATCTACTAGAGGAAAATGTTGACTCAGTAAATGACTTCTTAAACAAAACCCCCAAAGCGCAAGAAATAAAAGGAAAAATCAATAAGTGGGATGGCATCACATTGAAAAAAACAATAGTTCATGCTTTTATTATCCTGTTTCATAAAACTCTGCCTAACCCAAGACGGCAAACATTTTCTCCTATCTTCTTCAATTTTTTTTTTTTAGATTTAACCAGTTGTGAAAGTGTCATTTGTTAGAGAAATATTTCTCTACCTGTTGAATTATATTGGCAGCTTTTAAAAACATTTACTCCTCAAAAATGTGAGTCTATTTCTGAGTTCTCTGTTCTTACATACTGATCAACATATTAATATATTTTATGGGTTACTTCTGCATTAGAGTAAATCCTGAAATCAGGTAATGCTATGTTCCTCAAATTTGTTCATCATTTAAACAAATTGTCTGGACTACTCTAGATTATTTAAATTTCTAAATAAATTTTAGAAATATACTGCCAATTTTTGTAAAAATATTTTATGATTTTCCTTTGTGAAGGGGATTGAATTGTAGCCTTAAAGATGAGTCCACATTTGCATTTCTAGAGTAAGTAGATATTACCATAAGTGAAAAAGGGTAAATCTTACTTTGTATAGCAAAAGAAGTGCAAAGTATCTTGAGAGGAGTTTATCCTAGATTATCTAGGATGACCCTAAATACAATCACACTGATACACAGACACTCAAAGATGTGGATAAGAAGCAGAGAGATACAGCAAAAGTCAAGTAATGTCAACAGCCACATGTATCTGGAGCAGGTGATACATGCTACTTTTCCTTCAAATATCCATGTGGAGTAAAGCCATGTGAACACCTGATTTTGGCTTAGTAAAACTGACAGAATTCATGAAATATCAAAGAAAAGTTTATGTCATTTTAAGCCATCCAGTTTGTGATTATTTGTTGTTAGCAGTACTAGAAAAATGATACAATTTATTTTGCGTTTTGATCTATAGATTATTCACAAGTATGTTGTTTTATTTCCAAATACCTTGAAATTTCCAGATTTCTTCATGGTCTTATTTCTAATTTAATTCTATGATGTATAAGAATATATTTGAATTATTTCAATCATTTCAAATGTGTTGAAGTTTGTTTTACTGTTCATCTTGAGAATGATCCATGTGGATGGGAAAAGAATGTATATTTTGCTACTATTTGATACTGGATTCCATAAATAACAACCAAGTCAAATTAGTTCATAGTTTTAAGGGTTCTATATCTTTTTGTTTATTTTGTATATTCCTATCAATTATTAAAAGCATTGAAATCTCTATGTACAGGTATATATTTTCCTTTCGTTTTTAATAGTTTTTCTCTTTTGCTAATTTTGGGATTCTGTTAATAAAGGTAAAAATAAATTAGGCTGTGTATATTTTGTTTGGTTGGTATGTTTTTTTTTGGGGGGGGTAGACAAAGGATGGAACCCAGGGAAACCCAGGGACACTTTGTCTCTGAGCAACATGCCCAGTCCATTTTATTTTTTGTTGTTGTTGTTTTTGTTATTGAGAGAGAGAACAAGAGAGGAGAGAGTCAAGTTTTTTCTATTTTTTTTTTCACCTGGTTTTTGTTTTTCCAACACTTAGTGTATATGTGGTGCTGGGATTTGAACCTGGATCCTTGAGCATGGAGCCACCTCTCCAGCACCCCCTGTACTTTTTGAAACTGGATTTCACTAGGTTCTCCAGACTGACCTAAAACTTATGATTCTTCTCACTCAATCTAAGTTGCTGGGATTACAGACATGTACCACTGTGTCCAGCTTCATCTTCTTGACTAATAGAACTTTGTTTATAATTTATCCCTATTTATCTAAGCCAATATTATCTGTGACAAAGTAAATTTTTCTGATATTAAGATATACACAGCTTTAAGATTAGTGCTTGTATGACATATTTTTCCATATTTTTATTTTCAATACATCTTTATTTAAAATAGATATTTTATACATATCACACAGTTTGGTCTCACTTTTTATCCAGTCCTATAATTTCTGTGTTTTAACTGTACAATTGAATGCATTTTATGTAATTATCAATAAAAGTCAGTTTAATTTCACTAACTTACTATTATTCCAATTTATTCTTTCTTTTTCTTTCTTCTTTTTAATTAGTTGAGTATTTAATATTTTATTTTATCTTATTTTTGGCTTATGAGTTATATTTCTTTGTTTTACTTCATAACAATTGTTCTAGGGTTTACAATATGTAACCTTAAGTCAATCAAGTCTACTTTGAAATACAGATGCTTCTCACCTTACTGTGGAATTCTGTCCCTATAAACCCATCATAAATTGAAAATACTACAAGATGAAAGTGAATTTAATATGTTTAACTTACAGAACATCACAGTTTAGAAATACAGTATGTTGTAGAATATGAGTTACCTTCATGTCATGAGACTGTCTTTAAGCTGCAACTTGCCACGACTGCCTTACATTCACAAAACACAATTATACTACATATCATTAGCGCAGGAAAAGATCAAAATTCAAAATCCAAAGTCTGATTTCAACTGTCTGTGTATTGCTTTTGCACCAGTGGTTAGGTCAAATCACAACCTGAACTATTAGAAACGTGAGACTGTCTACAAGAGTTTAACACTTCATTCAAAAAGTCAGACCTTGCAACAACGTACTTCAATCTCCATGCGTTCATCATTTATGCAACTCATGTCAAACATCATAAATATATATATATATATATATACACATATAAACCTTACAATACTTTGATTTTATAAATATGGGGTCTCATTTTAAAGTTTTATCAGGGCAGGCCTAGGGTAGTTATACTCAAATGCTTGTCAGGCTCTACTGAAAAGGTGGATCCATTGGGGGTTTCATGAGCCTCCATATGAACAAGGTCTACTTTGGTTAAGCAAAATTATATATATATATATATATATATCGATAGATATATATATTTAAATATATGAATAATTTAATTTAATTCAATAATATAATATTTAAATTATTCATATAAATTATTTATATGTATTTAAATATATATTTAAATTATTTATATATATTTACATTTTTTAAAAGATTTTAAAATGTATTTTATAATTATCTATATATTTACCATTCCTGGTATTTATTTTTTTTACTTTGTTTTATTACAACCGTTCATCTCTTCCAGTATCATTTTACTTATTTCTGAAGAACTTCCTTTAACACTTTTTGTAGTACATGTATGTGGGTGATTTTTCTCTCAGCTTTTCTTTAAAGTATTTTAACCAGGAGTGATGGTGCTTGCCTGTAATCACAACAATTCAAGAGGCTGAGGCAGGAGAATGGCAAATTCAAAGCCAACCTCAGCAACTTAAGGAGGCCATAAGCAACTTAGTGAGACCCTGTCTTAAAAGATAAAATAAAAATTGAATTGGGCTAGAGATGTGGCCCAGTGGATTCAATCCATGGTTACAACAACAACAACAAAAAATTCAATTTTTATTTTATAAAATTCTTCACTTTTTCAGTAAAAAACAGTTGTCATTCTAATGTCCTCTAGCTTGTACCGTTTCTGACAAGAGCTCTTTGATAATTATCTCTTTTCCCTATAATACAACTGTTTCCTATGTCTTCTTTTTGAGATTTTTCTCTTTATCGATGACTGAAGAATTTCAATATGATGTGTCCTAATGTGAAATCTTTATTTTGTCTTTGTTAAGATACTTGGATCTTTAGAGATATAGTTTTACTCAAATAGTTTTAAAATACTTTAATCCATTAATTCAAGCATTTTTTTTTCTGCCTTTCTTCCTCTACCCCTTTTTGGGACTAATATGCTTTAAAGTAGTGTCCCATAGAACTCTGAGGCTTTGTATGTTTGCTGTTTGTTGTTTTAATCTTTTTCTTTGTGCGTTTCAGATAGGATAGTTTCAGTTGCTTTATATTCAGTGCTTTATATTCAGTGCTTTTTCTACGCAGAATTTACTTTCCTATTATGCCAGTATAGCACATTTGTTCATTTCAAATATGATATTTTCAGCTTTAAAACTTCCATTTGATTCCCCTTTGTTTCTTTCCTCTCCTCCTCATGTTTTCCTTTAAATTCTTGATCATATTTGTAACAGGTGTTACAAAATCTTATTCTAATTCCATTATCTCTTGTCTTTTCTGGATTTGCTTTCATTAGTGATTTTTCTCTGGTTACATGTCATATATTCCAGCTTCTTTTCATGTAATATAAATTTTAGTTCAATGTTTTGTTTCTGTTGTTGAGTGCCAAGTTTTGTTGAATTCCTTTAAACAGCGTTAAGACATTTCATGGCAGGCTGTTCAATAGCTTGTGGATCAGTTTGATATTTTTAAGTTGCACTTTCAAGTTCTGTTAGGATAGAGTAGCTTTATTCAGGTGTTCATTAGACCCTGTTGAAAATGGGTGAACCTTTTGGTGTCTCATGATCCTGGCTATATAGAGGTCTTGCTACTTAAGTTACAAATAATTCAAACATCTACAAACCCTGTAAATTCTGGGAATGGGTCACCTGTCATTCTCTGGTTCCTCTTTGCTCAGGCTTCTGGAGGTTTACCCAAGCTATATACAATTTAGTATTCAGCAATAAACTCAAGGAAATCCCTTTGTAGATTTCTAAAGCACTTTTTCTTCAAAGTCCCTGTCCCTTAATATTCTATAGCAAATCCCACTGACTTAGGCTTTCCAAAATTCAGTTTCTGTCTTCTCAATTCAATGTGATCATTGTGCTCTGTTTAGATTTCCCTTCTCTACACCATGGTCAAGAAAGTACACCTAATCATGAAATATATAATTTTTTCTACACAACAGAATACAACATCAGTTTTATAGATATATAAGCCTCTCCCTATTGCTTAATGTATATTTCTGGGTTTAAAAAGCCATGTCATTCATACAGTACCTGATTATGTGTTACTCTTCCGAGCCAAATTTTTAAGAATTATATTTAGTAATATAATTATTTGTATTTATTCCTAGTTTCATCTTTGAATAATCTGAAAATTATATAGGAATCCCTATCATGTCATCCAAATTACTGACACATAAAACAATAGAGCAGCTTGGGGGTAAATCTAATCTTCAGAATCTATATACATATGATATTATTTTGTTAAAAACGTATATGATTGCTCAACAAATAAATTTCTCAATAAAAAAACAATAGATCAGCAACTTCAAATAAGTTCACTTCATGTCTTCACCTGAACTTAACCTATGTTCTAGCTATTCTGAACCACATATCCTTACCCAAACAACTGCCTCTTAACACCCGCTTTCCTGATTTTATTTTTAAGAGTATTGGCTATATGGTAAACTGCTTAACTTCAAATTCTTACTTGACTAACTTAGAGAGCAAGTTATTCTAGCACCACTTTTGCCTTCATAATATCATATTTTAAATTAAGAATCATAATGCAAAATCCATCTTGAAAGGATTTCTGTGGAGAATAAAAGAAACATTACATAAGAAACGAATGTGAGCTAATGGCATAACTTACAATCCTTCCCCCTATTTCTTTACCTGCAAATCATATTCAAAATTCAAGTTCTAGGTAAAATGTAATCTCTATAGGAAGCTCTTATATACAGCCAAGCTAAGAGTATGCTTTCTCCAAATACATATCACCAGAGTATTCATATTTTTTCTTAGATTCTATACTAATCAATGAAGTCCTATAATGAAGCTTTCATGTTTAGTCTCTCAGCTTTAACAAAATTACTCATAGTGGTGTAAACTGCTTTATGTTTAGTAGGTCATTAAAAAAATATTTGCTTAAGAAAACAAAATCAAACATGACTATCAGGGTGAAGTTTTTCAAATAGCTTATGAATGACCTAAATCTATTGCCATTGTTTTGTCAAATTCTTTGCTTACATCAGGATATGTCTATTTATAACATTTCCTTATCTAGTAACCTAGTTAGCCTTATCAGAAAAGGAGAAATGAGGTTAGTA
Organism: Aplodontia rufa; assembly: GCA_004027875.1. NCBI lineage: Eukaryota > Metazoa > Chordata > Mammalia > Rodentia > Aplodontiidae > Aplodontia > Aplodontia rufa. Next base: position 79,310 of record PVKS010003337.1, on the reverse strand, counting down.
TGACATGACCTGATCTTGGTGAATACATATATGGTTGTGAATAATCACCTTGGTTTCTATATACTCTCAAATAATCTATTCAATATTTCATTCTGGAATTTTATGGAAGATGAACAAAGTTTACTTTGTAAGTTGCAGAATTCATCTTTATCTTATCTTCAACATTGTATACATTTGCTTGTATCTATTATTTTATACCTTCCAACTCTTCCTATGTGAAAATTATGATATTCTGTAGAAAAAGCATAAGCTTCAGACCAAAAGTCCTTAGTTTTGGATGTCATTTGCTCTAAAAGTTCCCTAAGTAGCTTCGGGAAAAATGTAATTTCAAAAAGACATCTATAAATGTAGATGATATTATCTTTGGGGGTATGGTTATTATTATATGAGAATAAGTAAAAACATCTCATCTAACACCTACTGCAAAAGTCTTTAGCTGACTGCTCTTCTGTATCCTCACCTATATGGAAATAAACATTTCTCCTTAACTTTCAGGATCATCATAAGAATCCAATGAGAATATATATAGGCATGGCTTTGAAAAACAAAATTGCCTAATATATGGGTTTTTAATTTTTGATTATTATCATTTTTGAATAAAGTTTGTCAAATTCTGTGGACTTGGATTTTAAATTTGAAAAAATGTCCTCTTGCCAATTGATTTATTAATTTCCATTATTTTATCTTTCAATTTGAAGACTGTTCTTCTTGGCAGAGAAAAATATAAACAAAACAAATGTTTATCATCTCTGCCTTCTCCATATAACCTCCTAACGTTATGTCATAGCTCCCAAGTAATTCAGTAGGAGGTGAATTTCAAATCTCTTTTAAAAGTAAGAGTAGAAGTACATATGTAAAAGAGAGCTAAAAAAAATTGGGAGACAAGTTTTTAAAAATAGCTAAAAGAACCTGATATGGGCATTTTCAAAAAATATTATGAACAGCAAAAGTGAATTTTTAAATTTTATGATGAAAATATTTCAGAATGTTTACATCTAATTATATCATGATTTTTTTCTTTAGCTCACAATCAATGGGTCTAACAACCACTACACAAAAAGTAAGTAATATGTACCCCATGCCATAAAAAGATAACATAAAAATATATATTCCAATCCGCATTAGCTAGCAAGAAAGTCTTTTCTGACGCTCAGCTTAGATTGTCCGTAATACAGAATTTATCATTAAGTGTTCAATTCACACACATACACTCAAAACTGGTCCAACAACTTCTATTATGCCAGTAACCAGCATTGCCAGCCCTTTTGCCCTTCACTGCCTGGAGGATGTCCATCAGAAACAGGGAAGCAGAGCAAACTGCCACAATGCACCATTGATGTTTGAGCAAGCCTGCCCAAGCAGCTGCAACAACAAGGCAACTCTTCAAAGTGTAGGCATTGAAACTTAGAATTCTCCCTCTCATGCTCTATCAATGAAAACCTTTATAAGCCACAATCAATTACAAAATAAATCTTTGAGACAAATCTTGTTCTTTCTTCATTTCTCCTCTCCTCCTCCTCCTCTCAACACCAAATGTCCTTGGTTAAAATAAAAAGAAAAGAAAAATAAAAGGGAAAATTCTCCCTTTTCTACCTTTGTCTCTGCCTCTGCCTCTTATATTCTAAAAATTCACTGAAGGAGGTTTAAGGATATCTGTTAAACATTTTGTTTACCAGAACTGTTCTCGGCTCTTTTTGTTTGTTTGTTGTTGGGTTTTTACTGTGAAGTTGTTATTTAAAAACTTCAAAAGGCACTTGATATTTTGAGAACACTCATACTGGATTTTTTTTTTGGCAAAGCATGTTTCTGATTATTGAAAGACAATCTGAATTCTGAACTATATAAACTGAATCATATAATCTTCACAATTTTGTAAATGTGGATAAAAGGGATTTATATATATGTAATGAATGAGTCAGTGAATAGTTGAAAGCATTTGATGAGAATGAATGCACTAGCCATGTAAAGCTTTTATAGAAAAAAATATTAAGTATTTAATTATTACTTAGAATGTGGGGAAGCTATTCTTTGTTCAACAAATGCACTGTCTTATAAGACTATACCTACCAAATTAAAATTTACCTATCTTTTTGTATTTTTTCTTAGTCATGCATAGTTAATGTCTTCTTTTATTTGGAACATATACTTAAATGTTAATTGTAACAACAACTTTAGATTCTTCCCTACCATGCAAACATGTGTACCTGATAGAGATAAAAGACAGTCCATTCACATATTTAATTTTGAAAGACAGAATGTCCAAATTTCAGCAATGTCAACTTTTAAATCTAATTGCTCAGATAACTAACAGATGTACATTTCAATCCAAGTTCAATATACTCAGTATCTTAGCCAATTCAGGCTACAATAATAAACTACCATAAACTAGGTGTTTCAAATAATTTAAACAATAGAAATTTATTTCTCATAGTTCTGAAGGAGGGGAAATCTGAAATCAGAATGCCAATGTGGAAAGGTTCTGATAAGTGTTTCTTTCTGTGCCCTCAAATGATGGAGAGCAGAGAGACACAGGAAGCAGGCTTTGGTCTGTAAGAGTACTAGCTGAACATGACTGCTTCACTTTTATGACTTAATCATCTCCCCAAAACCCTATGTCCAAACATCACCATACTGGGGATTAGGGTTTCAGGTATGATTTTGAGAAGATCCAAGCACAGCACTTGGACTCTTAATCAGCTTGAATTTTTAAACTAAAATTTTTAATTATTTTCTTTCTTTTTTTTTATTCTTACATATTGGAGGGAATCGTTGTTATAAATTCATTTATACATGGATATTGACAAAGTAAGTTAAGGCTGATCCTAGTCCCCTTCAACCACTCCCTCCTGTCATGTCTCCTCTTCTTTACCCCCATGTTATAGATAGAAATAAGCATATACATGTGTATTAATTTTTTAATATTCTGAGCTTCTCTGCCTGCATTTGTATAGTTGGGCTTCTCATGGGAGTCAAGAGTTCCAAGTTGCACTGATAACCCTCCAAATTCCTCCCTCCCCTCCCTGCCTCACTCCCTTCGACCCACAGCTACATAGTTATGGTTTCCCTGCTTATGTGAAATTTCACCTATGCTGAGTTTATTTTTTGAACTTACCTTTCAACCTGTCTAGATTTTCTTGTAGCTTCCACATATGAGGGAAAACATTTGGCCTTTGAGTCTCTGAGTTTGAGATATTTCATTCAACATAATTTTTTTCCATCTCCATCCATTGGCTGGAAATGTCATGATATCATTCTCTCTAATAGCAGAGTAGAACCCCATTGTATGTATGTATGTATGTTGTGTGTGCGTATGTATGTATATGTGTATGTATGTATGTGTGTGTATATATATATATAGCTTTTGAATCCACTCATCCAGTGAGGGGTATCTTTTTTTATTCAAAGCAACACATCCACAGAGTTTTGAGTTAAATAATACCACAAGAGCTATGAGAATACAAGGTCTAAATGAGAAAACACAATCCAATATCCCAACCTTTGAGGATTACTGCTAAAACTCAGTCTAGCATTTAATCTATTTCTAAATTATATGCTTATATTGCTATTTTATTTATAAGTTTTAGACATATCTATTAATTTCCTAGGATGGAAAACTGAGCTCTCTTAACTACCTCATTTCCCTTCCTTCCATCCTCTCAATAATCAGTCAAGTAGTATATTTTGAATACATTTTGTACCTTGAGTAACAATTTTTCCTTCTTAGAGTTAATATTAACATTTTGCCCTGCCATTTCCAAGGTCTATAGTAGAAATGTAAATTTTAAAATATTATCTTAATATAGCATTTCACACTTTTAAACTTGAAGAATTCTTTCCATTTCTTTCCTCTGAGTACATACACTCCCGAAGTTTTCTATCTTGAAGCTCAATGAAAGATCAATGCACAACTGTTATCCAGGAACTTCCTTTCACCTTTTCTTTTTCAAAATCCATTTCATGAATCATCTGCCTTTTACCCATTTTTCCTCAGTTTTTCATTTGGATATAGCATAATTTCCAAATAATTCCTGAAAAAGTTAAGTACAGGAGATATATATGGGGGGACATGTGTCTAAAAATGTGGTTTTTGTACTTACATGCCTGATTGTTTGGCTGGGTATAGAATTATTAGCTAAAAGTAATTTTCTCTCATACTTTTAAAATTACATCTTCTAGTTTTGAATGTTGCTATTACAAAATCAGATACCATTCTTATTTTGGAACAAATGTAAAGGCTTTGTATTTCTCTCTAGATGCTTCTATTATCATCTATTTAGTGATGAAATTCTAAAAATTTCCAGTTATATATCTTGGTGTGAATTTGCTTTGTGTTTTTATGGGCATCAAGCAGAATACTTCAACCTAGAAATGAATAACCTTCATTCCTAAAAAAAAAAAAAAAAACTACCCTATAATTTTATGATAATTTCCTTTGCTTTCCCCTGTTTTCTGGCAATCCCCTTACTCAAGATTTCCAGGTTATTGTATTATTTGTCTTACTTTATTTCCTCCCCTACTTTCCATTATTTTACTTTTTATTGTATTTTCAGGAAAAATTTCAGCTCTCCTATAAATCTATTATTTTAGACATTATGATTATTTAGTTATTAATAATAGCTGTTTTATCTATTAATCTATTACTTATTCTTTGATTATTCCTTTTTTATGTTATCCTGTCATATTTCATTGAATAGTGATTCTACTGAGAATACTAAATATAATTTATTTTTATTTCAGCTATTTTCATCCATGTAATATACAGCCTCTAATTATTACACATATTCTAGAGCATGAACTGGATAGCTTGGCATTGATACAACACTCTCTGGTCATCTGTATTTAACTTTCACAATTGTGCCAATTGCTCCTTCACATCTTCCAAAAGTTGTACCTCTCTCATATGTTACTTCCTCTTTCTTGTCTTATATATTCAAGTGTTTTCTAGTTGTTTCCTTAGATTTTTGGTCCCTTAGGAAAAGGAGACAAAAGAAAAACAGTGTTCAATCATCAGGTTGAAATGGAAGACAGCCATTAAAAGTTTCTAAAGATGTTAATCCTACAGGTATAACCATACTCTTTATTAGGATCATAAAATAGAACTTTTACTATTACAGAGCATTATCTGATTTGACCTTATTTTAGAAATGAAAATCCAAAAAGGTTATGTAGTTTGTGCAAGATTATTTAGTTAGCAATTCATAGATCTAGAATTCAACCTTGCATCATTACCATCCTGGCTCCTCACACAGAAAACCTCTTAAACCAGCTAGTCACCCAGTATTTCCAGGCATATCCTAAAGTTAAAACTTTGAATTAGCCAGTCTAGTTTTTGGATAACAAAATGGGAGAAAGATGCCACTAAATAAAACCCAGGGAATGATGACTTAAAAAATAAACATCTGGCTCTGTTCCTCTTATTTTCTCCAGAAATTCCCTAATCAATACTATCCTATGAAATTTATTCTCCTTAGCATGATGAAGCAGGCAAATTGAAAATTTACCCTTATTTTTAATCTTTCAGACACCTGGGCTCACCCAATGTTGTCTCAAAGAAAGGTAAATTTATGTTTGAAATTCAACTAAATTATTTATATTGTTCCTTACCTTTTCCCCACCTGCTCACTGACTATACCTGGCTATTAACTTACTTCTCCTAAAATAATCTCTTTCTCCATGGATGGCACTATTCAGATACACAAGCAAAAATTTTGAGAGCAATCTTAAATTTCCATCATCTTTAATAGCACCCAACTCCCACCACTCCACTTAGTCCCCACAATTCTAACTCTTAATAATCTCTTGATACCATCCCTCTTACCTTCCTCAGAGATTCACAGCCACTATTTCAGTTCAGATCCTCAATGTATTTGATCTTGATTAATATGAATCACCCTCATTAACCAAAAGCACAAACTCCAGTCTAATTTCTTTATACCCTTTTTTCTACACACAATGGCCAAAGCTTTTTTCTTTCTTTTTTTTTTCCCTCAACAGAACTAAGGAGTCATTTCCTTACTTTAAACTCTTTCATGGATCCTACTTCGTGGAACATCTTAGTATGTCACATATAAAGCATGCCATGAACAGCATTGCTTATCAATTCATTTTCATCTCCTATGGCAACTCACTTTGCATGTTATTGAACTAGGAATCAGGTAGAAATCAAAAGTCCACTGTTAGGTTTCTATTCCAACTGGATCTTCACCACCAAATGCCAATCATCCTTTCCTTTCTTCCAAATAAAGGCAAATGAAAGAGAGTGATATTATTAAAAATCAGTATTAGCCATATAAAATTATTATTTTTATCATAATTTCATGTATTTATATTTGAAATATTTTTATCATGTTTTAGGATTTATAATCTTTTTAAAAGTACTGGCAGTATATTAAACTCAGTATTCAGAACATTTAAGATGCAAATTTAATATGTGAGCATATAACAATAACAGAATTATGGGTGTGCAATAATTGAAGAATAACATATTATTATAGTAAAGACAAAACAAAGAACATTTTTTACAGCACCTGTATACTATACATCGTTAGTAAACAGATACCATGTCCTAATCATATTTACTTACCCTACTATGTCAAACACAGTCCCCAACATAAGTAGGTGCATGGTTATTGAATGAATGATTAAATAAAATTATAAATAACGTAATATCCACAAAATCAGGCAGCAATAGCTTATCTTTTACTTGATAAGCTCAACAATTAAATTAAATTTATTATTATAGCTGTTAAACATAGTCAAAATACTGTGTACTTATTTTTAAAATTGTATACACACATATTCATCAGATCTTTATTTGGGCATATGTGAAATCTTTCATTGGATAACAGAAAAAAATCAACATAACAGAAAAACAAGTACTGTATTTGTCAATTAGAAAATTTTAAATTAAAGAAATATGTTCCTATTGTTACCATTCTTATAGATTGTCTTCCATACTACATCCCTCCATAACAGAGAAAAACTTTTTAGCTAGAAGTTTGCTCATGTTACTGCCTTTCACATCATTTTAATGCTACCCAAACTGCCTTCTAAGCAAAACACAACAGCATCATAGTATACATACACACACCAGAATTACAGATTTCTCCTACCACACCAACTTTACATTTTGCAATTAATCCTAGGCCAGAAATGCCTTAATCCACAACCCAAATTCTCAAAAACAAGGGGATGGACCAACCCAAAGATATGTCAAGAACAGACAACCATGATTAAATTTGATATCTCACACCCAAAATCCTAGCTATTCTAATCACAAGGTTGAGGTAACCAAGATCACAATTTAAAAATATCCTGCCTCAAAATAAATTTTTTAAAATGGAGCAGGGGAATTAGTTCCATGGTAGCACATTTGCCTAGCATGTGCATGATCCTGGGTTCAATCCCTGGTACCACAAAAGAAACAATAATTAATTGTGAAATAATAATTTTAAAAAACCAGAGAACTCTAAATATCCAAACTGAGACTGGCTCTTTTCTCTATCTCTGCCTAGAAATCTGATTAACAAGGAGATCAAAATCAATCATTTTCCCTGATAGGAAGTTATCTGAAGAAGGACATTTTCTTCAATCTTTCCTCCTAAACATATCAAATTTAACAAAAGGATATGATGGTTAGATTCTCATTGTGTGGAAGGCTAAATACCTAGACCATTGTATAAATAGGAAACAGCAGTACCTAATATCATTGTATAGCATAAAGGTTTCCATTTTCTGGGATAGTGCCCACTTTTTATAAGTTCTACATTTATCCTCATATTTTAAAACTTTGTAGAAATGGCACATATGAAGAAAAAAAAGGTGAAAATTAAATTGATAAACTAAGGAATAAAGTGTGAGCTGAGAAGGACATGTGCTAATAAATGATGTCATATAAAAAACAAAGAAAGTATATGAAGAAGCCATGTCTCAGAGGAAGTGGCTGAGGACAACTGAAATTGATTCAACACATAATGATCAAAATGAAAGCACAGGAAAGACACAGTACAGGAGAAATCTTAATAATATTTATGAATTGGAATGGGCTGAGATAATCCTAATGCTATGATCATGATGTAGGAAGACAATATTTATTTTATCCAAAATGTTTATGATAGGTGAGGATGCACTGCAATGTGAAGTATAAATAGATTTAAATTCCACTACACGCATAGGAAGTAACCAATGATGACACTGAAAATATTTAAGAAAACAAATGGGTATTTAATAACTTTAGACTATCCAATTTTTAAATTTTTTCAACCTTAGAGAATGTTTTAAATTCTACTTTGCTAACTACTTGCTTTATTTTTAAAGATTATGGAAGTGTTATATAAATCACCTACAGATAGTAGATATCATTTATTTGAAAATCATGTTAAAAATGGCTAATATTGCATTTATTCTTATGCCACCAGCAATGAATAATCCACTATAACATTCAAACTGAGGAGGAAACTATCAGCAGTAGTACTGATATTGTCCAAAACCCTGAATCTCGAGCCCATTTCCAGTGAGGACCACATCCTTAGAAGGAAAATTGGAAGTGAAGTTATATAGAAATGTGTGTGCCAGCATTCAGAAATAAAGCAAGTAAAGGCTTTATTATCCACCCAAAAAGTAGTTTCTAAATGAAGACTTATTAATGAAAATCTGTAACCCTGCAGTCAAAGTAGAAACATTTAGGAATTGAATGCATGCAGTACAATGTCTACCATTACAATCAGTATTCTTCTAAAATGTAACTCATCCAGTTTAACTATCAGGCTTTTTGGAAAGATCTTTTATTTCCCTTTTCCTTTACTTATTCTCTATTTATCATTGGGATAAAACTGTGTGAAGCTTAGTGTTCATTTTAATGAAAATTATTACCTAGATCTAAGCACAGTGTGGGCAGGTGCTGTGTAAGCATTCCACATACCTCTACCAATACATCTTAAACTCTAGATCCCAATCTTTCGGATAGGCTGCAGCTGAAATAACATATAGCTATTTCACTCATATCTCACACAATATTTCAGGTCTAATAATTTCTTGAGAACAGATAGTGATGGTCAAACTCTGTTTTCATGAATACTGAAAGGAAGAAAAAAAAGTAAAGTGGGAGTAGGAAATGGACAGATTCTCTGTTAACACAAATAGAACTAGGCTAACACAATTTTAACATATTTAGCACATTTAAAACTGAAATATAATACTAAATACTTATTTACCCACCTTGTGATGCAGACTAAGGGGTATGAAGTTTCACGAAATATGAGTCCAAAAATACAAAAGGCTATTGATTTTATGAAGGTTAAGTTGAATGCTTTGGAAAGACTTTTGAAAGGTGACTCACTAAAAGAAACTGCAGTTTATATAGGTGTGTACTAGACAACTATGAAAGATTGCCTAGAGCACAGGTGGAAGATGAATGTAAAAACTCTTGGAAGAATCCTTCATTCAGCTTGCTTTCCATACTTTTGTTGACTTTAAATAAACCCAAACTTGAAATCATTATTGATATATTGTGATATAATTTAAGAAAGAAAAGTTCTAAACTTAAAAGTCCTGGTCCAATCATTTACTATTTACTTCATGTGGGGTAAGTTACTTCACAAATCTGAACTACAGTATTGTTTTATGAAAAAAAGAGAATACCAGTTGTCTTCATCTCACAGATGTATGATCAGAACTGCATAAAATATGCAAAAACATTCTGCAAATGATCAATCATCACATATACATATAAATTATTATTAGCAGAACTCCTAGTGTATATTTTGGACAAAGAACTTTAGAGTTAAAGGAGTTCATTTTTAAAATGACAAGGCTAAAGTTTGTTTGTTTGTTTGTTTGTGGTACTGGGTATTTAACTCAGGGTTTTGTCCATGGTAGGCAGGGGCTCAAAACTAAAGCTGAAGTTTAAAAGGCTAAAATTAAGGCTGGGGGTGTAGCTGAGTGGTAGGGCATGTGCTTGGAATGCACAAGGTTCTTGTTTTAATCCCTAAAAACCAAAAACGCCTAAATAACTTTCCTCCTAACAGTAGCATCAATGACAGAGCAGAAATAGTGAATTCTTGATGAATCAGGAAAAAAATATCATTGGCATAGAGCAAGATCAATTGGAGATTAAAAGAAGCAAAGGTGCCCATAATGAATTAATGTTGTAATGTAGACTGTGAACTGAGATTAAAATTTTTGACAGCAAACAATTTCATGCGAGGAGTCTTAGTAGTGGCTTTGGTGAAAATATTTGGGGAAAAAAAAACATAAAGAATAGCTTAAAGAAAAAGAAAAATGTCAACTATATTGTACTAAATACAGACTGCTATTCCATGTCATACAAAAATTTTGATGCCTTAACAAACTAAAGAAAATAGGGAATTTAACATAATTCATATGTTTATGCTATTCCTTTCTACTGGTTTCAGAATAATTAACCATAGGTTAGGAAGTTAAGAAAACAATAGGATGGACGTCAGTGAAGTTCAAGTACTTTAATTGGATCCCTTTGGGTACAGTTTATTTCTTCTTTTCTCTGGCCATTAATCCAGCAGGGGAAAGTGATCTAACAGAGCACCATGGCACGAAGGGATGTACCCTGAGAGCCTGTCTCTCTATGATGACTATTCTTGTGAATCCAGGCTGCCTATTGAAAATAACAATGCCTGCTGCTGCCGCCGAAGAGGATCATCCAAACTCTGAAAATGAAACACATCACACAAAGGGATGAAAGAATTCTTATTCCACTGGGTTTAGCTTGCAGCTGGTCATGCATGCCAGAGGGATGTGCCATGAGGATGACAAAGAAGCTTCCAAAGAGAATAGCCAGGGCAGCCAGCCGGACATTTTGAAATACTTAAGGAACTATTCTTTTGAAACTAAGGCAATAACCAGACTTCTTTATAGCAGAAGTTGGGATATTCAGGGTTCTTTTAAGCCCTGCAATTCACCCAGGTATGAATATTCTCGCAATTACAAGAAACTTGAAGAATTTCTAATAGGCTATGCATTTGGGGGAGTTCTACATTTATGGTAAGAAATGATGTTACATAACTTATTTATATAATTGATTTTCTTCTCTGGGTTGGAGTTCAGTGTTACTCCAGAGTTTGGGACTACATGAAGAACAGGTTTGGGGCTTTTCTGTAACTGATGCAGGTACATTGGAAAATAAATAATGCTTGTTAAACAAAAACGCACACTGGTTAAGACCACAAACTTTTTTTTTTTTAAAGAGAGAGGAACAGTGAGAGAAAGAGAGAGAATCGATTTTATTTAGTTTTTCACGTGGCTTTCATTGCTCTGATACTTCATTGTGTACGTGGTAGTGGGGTGCAAACCTGTATCCTTATGCATGCCAGGCAAGCACTGTAACCATTAAGTCACCACTCCAGCCTCAAGACCATATACTTTTAAGGCAAGATTAGTGCTAAAATTGATGGGATATTCATTACATGGCATCAGGTCTCATAGGATCTCACTTTCTAAAACGGCTCTGCCAGGTAAGAGTTCACTGACAAAAAGTGCTCCAAATAGAATTTACAGTCAAATCAACTTTCCCTGGAACTGCCATTGCTACTGGCCCCTTAACCAGCCATACTAAGACACTGTCCAGTTCTTCAGTTCTCCTAGACATCAGCTTCTAGAGAGGTGCCAAAAGAAACATGTAGGCTTTTTAGAAAGACAAGCCATAATGAGGCATCAGCTTCTCTAATATTCTGAGTCCTAGAAGTCAAAAACAGAAATATATATTGGGCATGGAGGCATATGCCTGTAATACCAATGACTTGGGAGACTGAGGCAGGAGGATCACAAATTCAAAGTCAGCCTCAGCAACTTAGCAAGGCCCTGAGCAACTCACCAAGACTCTATCACAAAATAAAATATAAAAAAGGGCTGCTGCTGTTGCTCGTTGATTAAGCAACCCTGGGGTCAATTCAGAAAAAAAAAGAAAAAAAAGCAGAAATACGTGTCCTTCATTCCTAGCTCTCTCACACTCCTGGTCTTCCTCCGTTTATAGGATGAAAATGAAAGACTGTTTTCACTGCCTGTAGTGGTGCACGTATTAGACTTAGCAATCACTTTTTCAGTTGTATCATTGGTTCAGATGAACTCTGCCATAACTAGAAGTATAGTCTTGTGGAAGTTATTTAATCTCATTTAGCCTTAGATTTACAGGTAAAATGGAAATAACATTTGCCTTATGAGATTGTTGTGATGAGTAGTAAGATAGTATTTACCTCACTATTTAAACGTGAGCACAAAGGGTGGGTGACGGTTATTATCTGTGTCCTTCTCAGTAACAAATAGTTCACACAAGAAAGTGAAATGATAAATGGAACATAGTATTAAAAATATCCTCCATCCTTCCTGGATATTATGATTGATTCAAACTTTGTATCATTTATTTCAATTTATATTACATTTTAAAAGAAGTATTGCTTTCTTAGATTATGCCAAAGAGAAAGACTTCTTTCCATATATTCACTCCATTCATTTTAACTAATCTCCTTCAAAACACCAAAATAATTCCTTCTATTTGAAAAGTTAAGTGCTTGAACTTAAAAAACTAACTACTACAAAAGCAAAAGTAAAATATATTTGAGAAAAAATAATTCTCACTCTGGCTTATGCTAAAAGTGCTTATCATGTTCAATTGAACAAAATGAACTTTGATCCCTAAATCCATTACCAACATATTCTAAAGACTTGAGGAGGGAGCAATCTTTCAGAAAAACCTAAAACTAATATGGAAAGAAAGATATAAATTATATGTATATAGAGCTGGAGCAAAGGCTCAGTGGTTAAAGCGTTTGCCTGGCATGCTCAAGTACATGGGTTCAAACGCCAGCACCATGTATACAACAAAGTGTTGGAGCAACGAAAGCCATGTAAAAAACTAAATAAAAATGGATTCTTTCTCTCTCACTGTCCTTGCTTTTAAAAAAATTATACTTATATATGCATATAAAATATAGGAGAAAATAAAAGGGAAATAATGCAGGATATATATATGATAATGATATTTCTAATATAATTGAAAATTATAAAAACCAGAATTCATTTTTCCTGAGAATTATAAAATATTTTAAATTTAAAGTTTTTCAGATAAATCCCTGTGACATTCACTTCTTTTCATTATGAAATTTTGCTTTTAAGTATTTATGCAGAAATCCATCATTTACGTTCTAAGGAAGACAAAAAAACCTCATGGCTCATTCCAAAGGAACTGGTCAGCCATTAGTGAAAATCTAGGTCATCATTTTTTTCACCTTTCTTTTTCTTTTAACAATCAATCATTATATTCAATAAATTTTCCTACATTTTCTCACTGTTATTTCCTATAATCACAAATAACCTTATTTTTAAATAATTTATTGTAACAGGAAGCAGATATGTACAGTAAAAATTGTACTGCAGTTCAGTGAGGGAAAATGGTAACTACAGGGTGCTAATAAATAAGCCTCAAACTTACTGAGGACAAAAGTAATAGTAATATTTTGGTTTTCTGCCTCTGGAAATGACAGAGTAACAAAACTAGGATTTAGCCTCTTGCCTTAAACAACCAAAAAACTGAATAAAATTAAAAAATACGGATTTACATTTATTAGACAATAGGCAGCACAGGACTGCAGTCTCTCACAAAAGAAACATTAAGAGTTATTCCCATTATTGCTATAGCTTATGGCCTGGAAGGACAAACAGACCATGATTCAAGGTGAACTCAGGGGCTATTTTACCCAGAATCACACAACAAATTAGGAGTAGGAATGGACTTTAGATATGAATCTTTATGAATGCAAAGTCCCCAAAAGCTTAAATTTTTACTCATCTTTTCCATTGTTTCTCTTGCCTACAGAAATCATATTTGAATGCTTAGTTTAAACAATATTCAATAAAGATTCCAATTCTACTGTCCTCAGCCACATAAAAGAACACATTGCAGAGTTTCTTTTTTGAAAGCTGAATAATATTCTATTATGTATATATGTATGTATATATATGCATATATGTGTGTATATATGTATATATGTGTGTATATGTATATATATGTATATATGTGTATGTGTATATATGTATATATGTGTATGTGTATATATGTATATATATATATATATGTGTGTGTGTGTACCACATTTTCCTTATTCACTAAAGAACATTTAAATTGTATCCATATCTTGGCTATTATGTACAGTGTTGCAAAGAACATGGGAGTATGATATCTCCTCAAGTTATTGATTTCAATAATTTTGGATGAACAACCAAGCAGACATAGAAGGAAAGTATCTCAAAATAATACAGGCCATATAAGAAAAATCCATGTATCAGTTTTCAATGGTAAAAAAATGATTTTTTTTTCCTATAAGATTAGGAACAAGGCAGGAAGATGTGCTCTCACCATTTTTATTCGACATGGTACTTGAAGTCCTAATGGGAGCAATTAGGAAAGCTAAAGAAACAAAAGGTGTCCAAATCAGAAAGGAAAAAAGTAAAATGTTCCAGAGTTGCAGATGACATGATCCTATGTACAGAAAACACTAAAACTCCATGTTGGGTATGGTATCACACAATTGTAATTCTAGTTGCATGGGAGACTGAGGCAGGTGAATTTCAAGACCCAGGCCAGTCTGGGCTTGGCTAGACCCTGTTTCAACATAAAAAAAAATAAAAAGGAATGGGGACCTAGCTCAGTGGTACAGCACCATTGGATTCAATCCAAAATAAGTTATTAGTGATTTATTTTCAAAATAAAATGAAAACCACTACCACAACAACAACAACAAAAATGACCAGGACTAATAAACAAAATTAGTGATGTTTTAGGACACAAAATACAAATACAAAAATCAACTGTATTTCTATACACTAACAAAGAACTATCTAAAAACAAAATTGAGAAAATGATTCCATTTAAAATAGAATTGAGAAGTATAAAATGCTTCAAAACAAACTGAGGTGACAAATCATACACTGAAAATTATAAAATATTGATGAAAGTGATTAAAGACACACCCAATTAAGAGATATCCTGTGTTCATAAACTGGGAGTATATATCCAAAGGATTTAAAATCAGCACTACAGTGATTCAGCCACATCAATGCTTATAGCAGTGCAATTCATGAGAGCTAAGCTATGGAACCAATCAAGGTGCCCTTAATGAGATGAATGGATAAAGAAAATGTGGTATGTACACACAATGGAGTATTACTCAGCAATAAGGAAGAATGACTTTATGGCATTTGCTGGCAAATGGATGGAACTTGAGGCTAGTATGCTAAGTGAAATAAGCCAGTCTCAAAAAGCCAAAAATTCTCTCTGATATGTGGAAACTTAACCAAAATAAGGAAAAGATCAGAGGAACAGACAGAAGAAGAATATGGAAAGAAGAGAGATGAGACAGGGGAAATTTGTGGAATGAATCACACTCAACCTTCCTAAGTTCATATATGAACATACCATAATGAATCTCATCAACACGTACATCAATAAGACATAAATTTTAAAAAAACTATTACTAAGTAATAAAGATCAATAGAGTACAGGGAAGAGAACAGGAGTGGGAAGAAGGGAGAGGAGAGGGAAATACTGGGAACTGAATTAGAACAAATTATATTCCAAACTTCTATAATTATGTCATTTAAAATTTTATTGTCACATATATCTAAAAAGAACAAGTAAAAGAAAGAATATATACAGTTGGAAAAATACTTGCACAGGGTGGAATGAAGACAACTAATACTTATCAAGCACTTATCATGAGCTGGGTATCTTAGTAGGTATTTTAAGTGCATTATCTCAACCCTTATCAGAACCATGAGCAAGGAATAAAATATACACTGAAATTTTGGAATTCTCATTTATAAACAGTAGATATTGTCAAATGAATTAAAGAATGCATTTGCAAACATAACATCAATTTTAACAAATTAGAGCAAAAACTTAAAAGTCGTTGACTACTACATTGCAGTATCTCATTACTTTTTGTTGTTGTTATTAATTTTATCAAAAAGTTTTACATAATTTCCAGATTCTTAAGTTAGGATACAAGGGTTATAGAACTTTAAAGTAGTTAGCAAGTGACAAAATCAAAGCACTTTAAGAATTGCTTTGGGGGCTGGAGCGGTGGCTCTGCAGTTACAGTGCTTGCCAGGCATGCACAAGTACGCAGGTTCAAACCCCAGCACCCACGTACACAACTAAGTGTCGGAGCAATGAAAGCCATGTGAAAAATTCAATAAAAATTGATTCTCTCTGTCTCTCTCTCTCTAAAAAAACAAAAAAAGAATTGCTTTGAATTATCCCTAAGTGACCAAGAAGTTCCCACCATCTACTCTCCAGAATTAAGGAATTTTTCATGAAATAATCATAATTAAAACAGAAGTAATGGATATGTACAAGTACAGTTATAAGATAATGTAATCTCAAGATTTTCAGTTGCTAGTATCTTAAATCGTAAATGTTTATTATGAAGTTTACATTTGTTTCACTCCATTCTTAGCAAAAACTCTGATATAATAAAACTTCAATAATATATGATAAACCTTCCATAATTTAATTAGCATATTAGCCCTATTTTAAGAATAATGTTACATTACCTCATATCATAATACATTATATTATTAATGGTTACCAGTAATTAACGCCTAATTATGTGCCATGTAAAATTAGATGCTTTACTATGTACTCTCATTTATTATCCATCATTCCAAAAGTTTGGTCTGCTTTTCTGCATTTTACAGATGAGGGAAATAGTACAGTGTTAAGAACTAAAAGTCTGTGTTCCACCCCCTAAAAAAATCATATTTAAATTCTTGCATCCAATGTGATGGTACTCTCAGATGCGGCTTTGGGAAGATAGGAAGGATTACATGAGGTCATGAGTGTTGAGCTCTCAAGAGTAGGAATAGTAACGTTTTAAAGAAATCCCAGAGAATTAGCATATTCTCTTTCTACCAGGTGAGGACACAAAAAGCTAACTGTCTACAAATTATAGAGGGCCCTCCCCAGAACCTGACCATGTTGACAATCTGAACTTGGACTTTTAGCCTTCAAAAACTGTGAGAAATAAATTTCTGTTGTTTATAAGCCACCCAATCTATGTTACTTAGTTATACAAGCCCAAAATGACTAAGATATTTAAAACAACTTGTTCATAGACTCAGATACAAAGCACTGTACTCGAATCAGACTCAAATTCACCGTGGCTACCACAAACAATAGAAGTATTTTGCAAAGCAGGAAGTTGCAAAGTTAATATATAAAATCAACAGCCTTCCATACAGAAGCAAAAGACCAGTTAGAAAATATTATGAAAAAGAAGATCCTGCCGAGTAAGTAAGCAGATAAATAAATAAATTAATAGAATACTATGGGATAAACTTAATAACTAATGTTTAAACCTATCTAAAGAAAATTATCCAACACTTCCGAAAGATGCAAAAGTTGTTGAAAAAATGGAAAGGTACAATACTCTATCATACATATTTTGACTTCCCCTATGTCAATTTATGAATTTCTTACAATTTCAATAAGAAATACCATCAGGAACTTTTCCCTTGAGGTCTGTTAGCTGATTATGAAGTTCATTTGTAATAATAAATAAATAAACAAACCCAGAGAACCTTGAAAAAGAAGAGTAATTGTGTGAGTGGGGAAGAAGGATGACATTTTATGTATTAAAACATAATTAATGTAATGGCATAAGAATAGACTAATGGCACAGAATAGAAAATCTAAAAATATATACGATTTTACATAAAATTTTGCTATAGGATATCAAGCAAGCACTAGAAAAAAACATTCTTTACAAAATTAAAGCTGGGGAAATTATTCTTAATTATGTTTCAGTGTGGTAAGACCCAAGATAGTCAACTAAACAATATTAAAGGAAAATGTCCCTTTTTAGTCAGATGATCAGAAGTCCCGAGATTCTACGGAAAGTAAAGTCTAGAACACCTCTTGGAATTACAAAAATCTTAGAATTATTGGAAAGCCTAAACCATGTCTGCAGGTTTTGTTGGAAGTAAATTACACTGCCCCAAAGCTCTATTTAGATCCAAGACTCTTCTTTGCTTTCAGTACGATGCTGACTTTCTAAAAGGATTACAATTTTCAAATACCTCAATCCACAATTTATATTGAAATGCATGTTATTTCTATGTGCTACAGGGCAAGGTCCTATAATAGATATTTAGATGTATCCTATAATTTAAAATAATAATAACGCAAATATGTGCCAAAATCTGTAAACAATATTTTTAAAACATTTTTTGTGGAGAAGAACCCCTGGTGTCCAGCTGGATTTAAGCCAGTTTGCGATGTGGCTGTTGACTGCACAGCATTTGAATTTATTATGAGATAGCATCTTTGCCTACCTTGAAATATTTTACTTCACTGTAAAAGATATCAAGCCTAAAAAATTTCTAAAGATTATGTTTAGGAAGAAAAAATATTGGTTGTTTTATATCTTTCTCAATAAACATTTCAAGAAGCAAAATGGATATTTTTTGGACACCAAATACAACATCACTGACTGGCAGGAATGCATTTCAGACACAATAGTTACACTGTCTGACTGGTGTCTCTGGAACATATAGATAACATCTACATTTATAAAAATAAGTACTGTCTCCACAAGTGGCTTCTGAAAAAGCTTTTTAAAAAACATTAAAATGGTACATTGGCAAAAGACATCACAGCCTTGCTGTACACTAACATTGCCTTGCAAATGAAAACCTGCACTATTCCTTATGATCAGGGTTTCACCCATTTATTTGGTTAATCATTCAAATGGCTAAACAGACCTCTAATTTGAAAATAAAAACCAATTGATGCAATCACAAACAAGTTCTAAAATTGCGGTTTATAAAAATTGAAATCTTGTTCTAAGCCAAAACACACACACAGTTACCTTTTCCTAATCAGAGCATTCATTTCTCCTCATTATGATCTCACAAGCACATTAAAATCTTATTAACATTAATTACTTCTGAGCGCCTATGCATGAGCAGTGACAGTCGTGAGCGTGCGCGTGTCTGGATCATATCTACATTTATATACCTTGCTGCACTTTGCTTATAAAACATGTGAAAATATTTCTGCTAACACCAATTAGCTAATTTCACACACACACAGATAGTAAACTGCTGTCTCACTGCACAGCCTATCAGAGACCAGAAAACATATGGACAAACGGACTGGAAAGGAGGCAGAAACACCTATTGAATGTGAGAACTAAAATGTCTTATACTGGAGCCTTAATTCTTAAGGTGAAAACAAGCTGAGAGAACACCATTTTTAGAAAATTAAAAATAAATAAAAATGATTAAACCAAGCATTCTGTTTTCTACACAGAAATGTTCAGTGATTAAAATGATAGAGACAAAGAAAAACTGATAAGGAAAAGACAGCAGACACAGGAGAGCTAGAGATGACAGTATCCTAACTTACATGTGTACACACACACACATACACGTATATGCACACACATGCACAAACACATGTCCCCCACATAAGTATACCCATACTATAATTTGAACAAAAAAGATACATACTTTGACAATAAGGTAAGAATAATAGCACATTACACCTTAAAAATCAAACAGGTCTATCTTCACAAGCAAGTAAAATTTTTCCTCAACCCAAAAGATATATGGATTCTATTTATACCACATTTTATACAATAGTCATTCATCCCTATACAGAAACAATATAAATGGAGAAAACCAGGCAATCATAGCCACAAAACTACATATAATCCTTGTCTCTACTTCACGCTCTCCTCTTAGCATCCACAGTTTATCATTTATGTATATAGTCCATTAAATAAATAGGTCTTTACTCTCATCATCTATCCTTTATTAGAGATATTCATAAAGAATAAAGCATTGGTTATCACATCAATACTTTCTGATTCATGTGCCTATCTTCTCCTCCAAAATTCTGAGAAATATCACTGTACTTTTAGCCACATATTCTATCCTGAGCCCTCTGCCATTTTTTTTTTGTTGTTGTTGCTATTGACCACTTTCCCAAACCCTACATTGTTTTCACATATAAAATATTTTTAAACACTTTATGGAAAACACTAGGCATCAGTCAAAAGAGTCTGAGCTTAATTCCATAATGAAAATTTCAGTGAGAAAAATATTTAACTTCATTGGGACATAATACTTGTTTGTAGAAAACAAGGAAATAATAACTTTAATCTTAAGAGTATTTTAACAATTGATTCTACTCATTAAACTATTTCAGAACATTTGACTATGAATGAAATACAGAATGAGATATTCAGCCATTCAGAACATTAATGCTCAAGTTGATTTAAGCAGTTATAACTTATTGTATAATTCTAATTTTCTACCTTTTTTCCCAATAGCCTCATTGTTTCCTATAGCATAGGTGTCAATGACCCATAGCAATATAGATGTGAACCCTACAGTTGTAAAAAAGGTCTAAGTACTCTCTCTGTTGTGCATAATACATATTATAAAATAGGAAAATTCCTGAATCATAAAACATTGTTTAAAATATATGACATTGGTATCAATATAAAGTTTAAAGATAGTCAAGAATACACTATATTTTTAAACAGTATTATTCAACATACTTAATCTGGTTAAAATTTAGTGGACATTCTCTGACAAACCTAAAAAAATATAATATAAGCTAATATATCAATTGTTAGTTAACTGAATGTTAAAAGTTGTTTTCAAAGTATAATCTAGATGATATTATAATAAGCTGGTATTTAAAATGAGCAATAAAATGGCATTTTAAATGAGCAAAATTTATTGCAAATAATTGCCAACTTGCCATAACGATTTTGTAATAAAACAAATTACCATCCTTATGAAGTTTATTATATAAACTTTATTTAGATAAGTAGCAAGTATTATAGTACTATTTACTACTTGTAAATATTCCGATATAATCAGATTTATCCACCAGAACCAAGAGTGCCCTTTAAAAAAAGTGTAAAAAAAATGAAAATTAAAATTTGAAACCATAATAGTGGGGCTTGGTCATAACACTTAGTATCTTTAAAAACATACTCATTTTAATTAGTGAAACCTTAAATATTTGCTTGTAGGTCATTTATGCGTTATCAGAATTTGGAAGCAAAAATGAAAGTATTAGCAACTACTGCCAAATGAAGAATAATCAGATTTTTTTAAAAATCTCTAAATTTATAGATCAGTGAACAGGAGATTTCTTTTAAAAATTAATTCACATTGACATTTTCAAGTATGCACTGCATTAAGATAGACTCCTAATGAACACAAAACTATGGAAGAGGAGGCAACAAAGAAATAATCCTGGGTAAACATCAACAGAACCACAATGTTAAATTTTCAGTTAGTTACACTGCAGGTAGCTTCCCAGCAATCCATTGACATATGACCAACAGAAAACTAGTAAAAAGTGCAAAACTCAGTTGAGACTTAGAACCCACCTTCCCTCTCAGAAATGCCACATCAGAAACTGCAAAGTTTAGATGGCCAAATTTCAACATCAAAGGTACATTTGGTATTTGAACCAGATCTAAGAATCATGGTCTTTATTTTCCAATAAAAACTAATAAGCAGAGGCTTACTTAACTCTTTCCTGTTTTATTTTTAACTTCTCAAGGATTACTGAAATTGGAGACTACACATGAAAAAGATAGTTCATCATTTCCAAAAAAGATATTCATCCAGATTGCCCTCCAATCCGTGAAATCTGAGATGCCTAAGGATTCTTCTTTGTGAAAGCTTTACAAATATATCCAAAGATGGTGGGTCCCATATGGCTCTGATAAATGAAACCCGTTATTGTGAATTTCAAGCTCTTCTTTAAAACAAAACACTATTGGGTGAATTTGGTCCTCATGAAATAAAGCACTAATTGCGTGGCCTAACAACACTGAATCCTCTGCCTAGCAGACATTTTAAGTTGTGCCAAATTGGTTTTGGGATGTGAACAAATATCCTGCAGCCAGACTCTCACATGCAGGCACTACTCCCTGGAAGGAAGTTGGGTACTCTTGGAAACTGCATTAACTCTTTCAAGCCACCAGGGAACCTAACTTTCCCTGAAAGAAAGGCCTCTTTCAAGATGAAAGCAAGTCATTCCTCCAAACTTAAACCCAAGTACAAGGTAAAATAGCACAAACTGCTTTGTTCAGTAGCAAACTGTCCATACATATTAGATAGTCCCTATACATCAACAGACACATTTCCAAATGTATCCAGAAAATCTTATTCCTCTTTTCCTATATACATATGCATAATTTCCAAGAGTTGTGTGCATTCAGGAGAGAAATCATTTTAAGCTTAATATGCAACATTTACCTCAGGCCAAGTGATAAGAAACTTTTTTTTTTTGGTAACCAGTTTCACCTTATTATGACAAGAAACTTCTTGAGTTTTTGTTTCTTTTGCTTTTTTAGTCAGATGAAATGTAATTTCCACATTATAATTTTTTCTATGGTCTTTCCAATCTGGTTCAGTAAGATGCCTACAAACCTAAAGCTACATATTTAAATGTCAGTTAATCAAATCCTCTCTCTCTTACTCAAATTTAGGTATAAAAACAAATTTTAAAAACAGGTATAAGAAAAGTTTATAACTAAAACTTATTTCTTTTTTCAGTCTCAATTTATTTGTAAGTAAACCAATTTCTTAGAATAAGTTGTTCATTTTTCTAGGGAATTTTAATTAAATACTTCATTTACATTATGCTAAAAGCATTTTTCCCCTTTAACTCATTGATAAATGATCCAGATAACATTTGTCCCCAAGACTACCCAAACTACAATTTTACTATAATTTTACACTTTTAGGTTACTCATTTTGTAGTTGTCATCTCTTGTCCTTCATTTTAAAGGCTTCATAAAGTCATAAATAAAATGAAAATTATATTTTTGGGTAGAAATAACTAAATACCTGTGAAGAGGTTATTTTTAATCATATCTATTTTAAGCTTTCTACGGTTTATTTCTTAAGGCAGCCATATTTAATTTCCTGACAACTGGTGTGAATTCAAGTGTATTACCAGAAGCCTGTGATAATTTTTAACAAAGCCATATAGCCTAATAATTAGCCTATGTATTCTTCTGCTATTGGCCCTCTTGGTAATATTTTAAAAACAACAAACTTGTCAGAGTCTATTTGCAAGTACATAGGACACATGTGGTAAATCAAATGTACTGCAGCTCTGGCCTCAACTGATTCTGGCCTTAATTAATTAATCACAATTCTTAGAATGTAACCCAAGGCTTCACATGTGTCAATATAAAGGTAATCTACCTGATATGCATTAGGGTTTTGGAGCTCTGAATAACTCTCATATTTTTCCTAATCAAAATTTAGAGGACCTGTTAGGGCACTGGACTATTTGTATAGGGTCTGATATGATGGCATCATATCTAAGTTCTGCTGTGTTCATTTATTTAGCTACTGGTAACCAAATAAAACTCATCCTACTTTCGTGTGTTTGGTTTCTAAAACCTTACTAATGACATTAAGAGGTAAATTGGAATGTGAAACAGATACCTCAACACCAAAGAGTTTTTACTATTTTTTAAAGCAAATGTTTATTATATCAGTAAGAAATCGACAAAATCCATACAACTTCAGCAGGATGACACTAGGGCCAAGAAGCAATTTTCTCAGAGGTCAAGGCAAAGGGCATATCTCCGCCAGTTATAAACTCTTCATTTAAGATGAAAACTCTGATTAGAATTTTTATCATGGTCCTGTTTTCCACCCTAAATCCATATAATGACATCAAATTAGCAGAAGAAATAACAAATTTAGCTTATGTTCATTTCAAAACCCTCTGCTCAACTGTAATTAGAATGTTTTTTAAAAAACAGCCTATCTTGTAATAGATGTCCCCACATTTTTCATGTTTAGAGGTCCACCATGAGTTCAGAACCAGTTTATTCAATACCATTTTCCATTTTTGATTCTAAATTTATTACTTACACAATTTAAATAAAAAAGAGGCAGAAGCTTAAAATGTTGCACACTGTCCTTACAGCTAAGATAGTTTCAAATTGTCTGAATAGTCTATATATTTGTTCATCAGCCTCTAAATCTGAGAATATCATCAGAATAGTTTTTTTAGATGTGAAGAGAGCAACAAAAAAGAGGATGAGGGATTAAGGGTTGGGGCATTCAAACAGCATTTTGATGGACAGAGGAAATGAACTGTTCAACGTTCTTACAGAAACTGAGTAGCCTGGCTTCCAGTACCAATCTGAACACTGAAAACTGCTGTGTAACTTTAGGCAAGTTATTTTATCTTTATTGGCTTCTATTTCTTAATCTGTAAAACAGGGTAATACAGTTTAAGACACCAATTGCTTTCTGCATCTCTGTACTGACTAGGATCTTTTAAAATTTATTTCCTGAGCCAAAAACCTTACTCACATGCCATCAGTTATTTTCCCTCCTTTTTCCTTTCTCCTTTGCCTCTGCAAGGAAATAAAATTAGCAGTCAAAGTTAAACATCCCCAGTGGGCAAGACAGTTTTGGTTTAAGGAATGAGATGGAGTAAGTTGTGCTAAAGTGCTTATTTGGCCCCAAAAGGTTCATTGTTGGGATACTACCTCCCACAACTAGCTCCACTGGAATTTTTCACAGGAAAATAGAGAACTGTTTTAAGATAGACATGCCCTTTAAGCTGGTTGCAAATCAAAATAAATTTAGGATATTCAAAAACACCCAACAAGATTTTCCCTGTGGAGTCTAAATAAATCACTGACCAAATTTTCCAATTCATGCTCTGCTGCTAAATGGAACTTTCTACAAAATTAATTTCTACTTCTGAAAAAGAAGCATAGGTAAACTTCACTTTATATTTTCATCTTTTGATCTTCCCTTCATAGCATTTGAAGATTATGCCATTTGAGAAAAGACCACTTTTTAAACATAGAAATATGAAATATACCCAAATACTGAAAAAAACTTTAAAAGTCTGCTAAAGATAAGATTATGACCCCAGGCTAGTGATGCTGTGGATCTTTTTGAAAACCATACCTTTTAATATGTGATTATTCAGGCATAAAGAAGATCCCCCAAATGTATACATATCTTAATTTATAAAATCATGATTATTTTCACACCTAATATTTCAGAGTTTCTTTAAGCTATGAATATCCCTATTACACATAGAATATTATTAAACCTATAGATATATAAATATTACATTTTAGCAATTTATATACAGAATAAGTGTGAACTATTAGTTTGTACACTATACTATATACATAGGCTGTCACTTTACAAGACTTTTTTTCAAATAAGAAAATCAGAAATGTTCAGGAATCAGTTTTGGGATTTTTCAAAACACTGATACATTGATTCTATTAACATTTTCATTGCATTTTAAATGCAAACCAATTATTTTAAGACTAATAAAAATGGCTATAATATGAAATTCCTGTGCTTCATGGCATGTCATAATAGGTAAGGTTGAAATTTTCATTCAAATAATGCCTCATCAAAAAACAGTTTTAATTCTCAAATAAAAATATAAACAGAAGATTATTCACTTCAGCTGATTTCCCTGAAGGATTATGCATTGACTTCAAACTGTACAAGCTTTAAGAAAGAAGTTACAGTGCTCATTACGTATGGTGAGACAGTTTGTTCACTACAAAGAAAATAAACTTACGTTTAAGCAGGATTCAGTGACTTGTGCTTACCAACTGAGGAATAGTCTGATTCTGGAGGGTAATTATAAAGCAGAAATTATAGATACTGGTGGTTAGGAGCTCCAACTTTGCTGTCATACTTAGATTGAACCAAAGTTTAATCCTAGTTCTTCAGCCTACTAAACTTGGGTAAGTCACATAACTATTCTAAATCTGGTTTTCTTTATCTGTTAAGAAATATCTCTTAGCAAAGGTATAGAGGTTAAAAGACATTCCATAGGCAAGATTATTTAAGAGTTCTATAACTATACTATTTAGACTGATTCTGACCATTGAGAAGGCTTGAATTCTACCTCTAAACATTATTTTCCAATGGAAAATAATAAAAATTCAAATTATATATAATAATAATTATTACAGCAAGTCGGAAATATACTTTGTGGCCTACAAATCAGACATTAATATTTACCAAATGGAAAACTGGTAAAGATTTATAGAATTTGAGAAAAATAATTTAATGCAGTCGTGAGTCTTTAGACTCTGAATCCTGGCCTTAACACCACTTAAGAGTTGCATGAACGCAGCAATTGATTCTATGAGCGTCAGTCTTTTCATCTGAAATAGTCAGATAATCAGTTTATGTTACAGAGTTACAGGTAAGAATTAAATTAAGTCATTTGTGTGAAATGGGCTCATTAATACTTCTTTAATTTGGGGGTTCTAGGGCAAAAGTGATAATTATTATTTTTCAAGTCTAAACTTTTCTTACATAATAGCATCAACTTTGGCCTTCTAAATGTAAAGTAAGATTATGTGTAATTAAAGAATAATGTGAGAGATGAGAATGAAATCAGATACAACAATAAATAAATTTTAACAATGTTTTAATAGTGATTCTCTAACTTTGTAATATTATTAGAATCTGTGAGATAATTTTTATAAAGTACAGTTGGAATACTACTCTAAGTATTCTGATTTAAGATATCTGAAAGTAGAAGCTAGAAATCTGTGCACTTAAAAAGCACCCAGCTGGTGATGATATATAAGAACCAACCAAATTAAAGTTTTCTAAAGCAGGATTCCTGAGTTCTACTCTATATCTACCAAGGATAGTAGGTATATGAGTTTTAATAAACACCCTAGGATAACTTTTTTTTATGGTGCTGAGGACTTAACCCAGGGACACTTTAACACAGAGCCACAACTCTAGTACTTTTTATTTTTTATTTTGAGACATAATCTCACAAGTTGCTGAGGGTCTTGCTAAATTGCTGAGGCTAGAGTCTAACCTGCAGTCTTTCTGCCTCAGCCTCCCTTTCCCCAAGTCACTGGAATTATGACATGTGCCATTGTACCAAATAACCTAGGATAATTCTTATGTACACTAAAGTTTAAGAACCACTGAACTGGTGCATAATACCATAATATTTAAAAGAAATTATTTTTCATCTTTGATTATTTCAAATTTTTTACTTCCTATCTTTAATAAATACCTCATTACAGTTAAAAATGAACTTATACATTATAAGTAAAAAAAATTATCTACAGAAAACAGTAGTTTTTAGGCAAAGTATTAAAACAATTAGTAAAGGTTTTAAAACCAAAACTTAGAAAACTGAGCTACCATTTCAAGCCATCTCCAGAGAGTTTACTACCACAGAGAAATTTTCCAACTAAGAAATGCTATGAGTTTCAATAAATGAGTGTGTTAGGCTTTGACTTAGATTTTATTAACCATTTTTTATTTAATAATAGTAGTAGTAAAAAGTATAACTAAGGGGCTCAGTGGTTATATGACTTGCCCGGCATGCACGAGGACGCGGCTTCATACCCCAGCATCATGTACACAACAAAGTGTCAGAGCAATGAAACCCATATGAAAAAAACAAAAAAATTGATAAAATTGATTCTTTCTCTTTTTCTCACTGTCCCTCTCTCTCTTAAAAAAAAAGTCATTAATAGTGGTATATAGCTTTTACTATTTTAAAAAAATTTTATATACATTAACTCATTTAATCCTCATAGTAATGTTATGGAGTAAACAGGAACAGTAACATTTATTATTACCTTTCTGCAAATTAGAAAAGCATGCTTAAAAATTTGAGAGACTTGTCCAATCCTAAGTTTGCTAGTGTTTATGATGATATGTGGACTTAAAACCCAAGAGGAAAATTTCTTGCAAATATGTGTGAAATTTAAAACTTAGCCCTGATTTTTAAGTGTTTGAATAAATCTCAAAATATCATGAAATAACCTCTAAATTGCAAGTAGTCTATAATCCTATACTAACGCATGGTTCATCTTTCTACTTAAATTTGTTGTGATTTATTTATTTTATCGTAAAATAATAGAAGGAAAGTGGAGCTCAATTAAACAGAAATCTGAAAAAAATATAAAAATAAACAAAAATTAGAATACCTATCAATTTTAACACTATTTACCCTGCCCATATCCAATTCATCTGGTACAAGAAAATCAGTTTCTAAAATGTGAGATATCATATAGTACTTTTAAAGGCTAGCAATTCAATTTTCAACTATAATAGTACTTTAAAAACTGAGAAACCAAATATGCAACTAGAATAATACTGAAATGAGTCTGGACCCCACAAAAACTCTGATCAAAGCACCTTCAGATCAACTCGCCCAGTGTACTCCTTTTATGCATAAGAAACAGACCTAGGAAGGCAAAATATCTTACCCAGATAACAAAGCAAATATGTTGTAAAGCTAGAATTAGAAATTGAGTATCATTACTCCAAAGTCAGCTACTCTACACACTCGTGAATAGATAATGCATTGTTTTCCTAACCAAAAGAAGAAAAAGGTCATTTTAAAGTGAAAGGAAGTAAATTTGTAAAAGCAATGTTTGGAAAAGTGGTGATATTAGAAGATATTTTTCCAGAGAAATGTTCTACAATATTAACACATTGTGTGTATGCACAAATTATATATACAAATTATTTACATGTAATTATATATACAGAAATATACATTTATATGTATATATACACACAACACATATGTATAGTTATACAACAAATGAAAATATTATAAAATAACTAGACCTAATTATACAGACCTCAAACATTTGAGTGGTTCTGAGCTGAATAGGATAGAAGATTCTGGAGGCAAAAGGATGAATGACACACTGTCCTTGAGTTCAAGGCTTAGTTGGAATATGTGCTTAGAAATAACACATGGTTGGAATACATGCTTACAAACAACAACAATATCATGTGAGAAATGATTTACCAAGTATACATATAAAATTTGCCATGAGAATCTGAAGAAATGGAATAATACCTCACTGAAATGACTGAGCTGAGGTTTTGTGGGTGGTAAGAATTTAGGTGAAAATCTCTGGTGATCCCACCTTTTCCTTCTCCAACTCTAAACTGAAAAAAATCTGTTTGTGTCTTACAATTTTTAAAGGATTTTAATATGCCCTGGTATAAAAGAAGGGGTAAAGTGCACACATCCTAACTTTTCCTTGAGTAAGAAGAATCATCAAACACAATAAACTATTTTATAGAATTTTTGTACAGCTACTACAAATCAGAGATTAAACCATTTGCCAAATTGTTGCAAATGCCTCCCTCTTTCCTTTTCACTTGCTTATGCATTAGTTACTCTCACAGCAAAAGGAACACAAGGTGGCACTGTCGTGCTGACATTCATTTCAGGGCCCTTCATAATGGACAAATTTGAAAGAGGCAAAAGGCTCTTTTGTGACAACTAAAACCGAGTCGTAACACTGTCCTTCTCCTAGGATTAATAGTGGCCTAAGGAGGAGCAAAGCATTTTGCATTTCATGAATATCACATCATGCCTTTATAAAAGAGAACATATTCTCTGATGGCTTCTCCAAAATGTCACGTCTGTGTTCATAAAAATGTTCAAAGGAATATAGTTTAGCTTTGCCAGTAGAAACTCTGAAGAGAGCTATTTACCATGGGCAAGCTGTGGACATGGACCGCCTCTCCATCTAGTGGCCAGTGGGGAAGAGCGGAGTCATAGTAACCATGCACCACTTCGCTTAGTGAAAAACAGCCTTTTATCAAATCACCCACAGGCAATTCAAGTCAGTAAGTTTGACAAACAATAATTTGGGGCTTATTTCATTCATTGAATCATTAAATAGATCCAAAAATTGTATTGTGACACCTACTTACATGGAGAACCACCATATGTGCTCTCAGAACACATATACTCTTTATTCTTCCATCAATACTAACCTAAAGTTTTCTCCCATGTTTGTAACTTATAAGTAGAGAATATAAGCAGATATATATGCATATATAGCTACTTCAAATGAATCACACATTGTTTAAGATAAAAGAAAATCTACAAAGGTGCTTTCCCCCTTATTATATAGGCAAGGGAACTGAGGAACAGAGGGATTAGGATTTACCCAAAGTCACAAAGTCAGTACTAGAAACCAGGCCTCTGCATTTAACTGCTTTAAATCCTTTGGGGCATTAATTAATGCCTCCTGATTGCCAAGGAAGTGCTTTATGTACTACACCATAGGGTTTCTCTCAAATCAGGAAAATAATTGATTTCTAAAACTTTTGTTCATATATTTTTATGCTTAGTTGAAATGACTATTGCTATTATATATAGGCCCTATCCCATCTTCATATTAAGGGTATATTCTGAATGTAAGGACATAATTTTAACTATAAAAATTACTCATATTCATTCAACACTTAGAAAGTAAAACAGCAAGTGGGCAGGGAATGGGGTAGAATGTGCTGTTCAAAATTGCTATGCAAAACTAGTTTCAGAAACTCATTATTGAAAATGAAACTTGAATTTACTCTGACGGATGGAAAATTTAGAGTTTTCTGTTTTGTTTTATAAATAAATTATTTGACTTTAAGAGAAGAAACAAACTTACTCAGTCGAACATTTCGTCCATTTTAATTCAGTTCATGATGCTGCTTTGGTGCAGGCTTTGGGAATGCTTTGTTAGGAAGGCTTCTTATCAAAACAAATGAAATCTGTCCACCAACTATGAAAATCTGCTCACAACTCCAAACTCAAGGATTAAAGAGCAAAAGGTATGAAAGAAACCTAGCAGTGCCTATACTGCAAATGGGAGATATTTTGACTTTTTCTTCTATGATCTTTTGATGGGACAATTGGAAATTTGTCTTGGGATAGAAAGGGAATTTAGATCTGCTTTAGTCCAATGGAAAAGCTAATGCTTTTAGGTGAAATGAATTTTATTGGGGATTAGAAAGAATCTTTTTCTTTCATTATACTTCCTCTCTCTTTATTACATATATTATCTCAACTTATCTCCACTTTCTTGTTAATCTTCTCTCTCTTCTCCCCTGTAGAAATGAAATATCTTTATTCCTCTGGATCACTGTTGATTTAAGGAACTGGAAAAAGAACTATTCCGGTTCTTTTTGTCCTTTCTAAAACCAAGGAAATAGGCACAGTGACCAATTAGATGAAGGCATTAATAAAAATGTACAGAACCAGAGTATATTTATTGGGCCAAGAAGAATTTGAGTATATCCAATTTCAAAAAAGAAAATCAAGGCAATCAACATACACACACACACACACACACACACACACACACACAAACAGTATTAAAACCAACCTGGTGACACTATTTGCTTAGTTCCTATTTAAACAATAAAAGAAAGGAACATTTTCTCACTGTTTGAACAACTTGCTAAGTGAGGTATTTTTGTTCAAACTGATTTCTCAAGAGTTTTCATACATATACACGTATAAAAAATTATATAGCCTAGAATATTCATAGCTTTTGCTAGTATAAGTTTTTTACTGTAAGTTGGTACCTGAGAAAACCTGACAGTATTCCTTTAACTTTCTTCAATTACATTTCATTTATGTGAAAGAAGTTCACAGTATCAAATTGCAACAACAAATCACAATTTGGTTACACCAGTAATTCACAGAACATTTTTTTAAAGGAAGGTAAAATAGCAAATAGCTATTTAGAAAAAAAAAACCAAATTTCTAAAAATTGGAGAAAATCAACATTTAAATAATTTAAATTTTATAGTTTCAAAAAAAGTTTAGATTTAGAATTTTCCTAAAAACAAGGATTCATAATTACTGCCGTTTCTACCCTTCTACCTTAATAATTTCAATTTATTGGACATCTTTTAATTTCCCAAAACCCCAAACTCTATCACATGATTTTTGATTACATACTTTTTATTTATTGAATGAAATCTTTATATTAGTAGTTTAATATGGAAACTTTTCAAATAAATTCTTAATATTTAAAGGCTTAATGTATAAAATGTTGAATTAGTCATATCTTGATATCTAGAATTATTGAGTGCCAAAATTACTTTAAAATACTAAGGTAAACAGAATTACTATCATTTCCATCAGAATCTCAAAGGTAATGTTAGGTACTCAGAATTCATTGACTCTTCAATCTGAGAGCTAGAAAGGTCAATGAATTTAAAGTTCTTGCTCCTTGTCTCAGTATTCTCACTTGGAAGTCATTTGCTAACTTAGTCAGTTAAAGTGATTATATAAGGGTTGCATTGGTTAAATGAACTACAAAACACCTGTTGGGAGTTTCAGCTGCGTGTCAAGATATTGCAGAGAGGCAAGCTCCATGTTCTCAAGCCGATTACTTTCAAGGGAACTGTAGAATCACCAAAAGGCTTAATCCTGGAGTAGAAGAGAGGTTGTGAAGCCAAAGTCGAGCATAATTTTTCCACAATTTAGTGCAGAAATAGCACACTACTTATTCATTATCACAGCTGAATAGCTACAGTGGCAGAAAAACCTTTTTTTCTAAGTCCTTGAATGCTATTTCCATCATCTGTATAGTGGTTACTACATACATAAGAATAATAATAAAAGGCATTATTTCTTTCCACAGCCTCAGAAACTTGCCTATGGTGAAATTAGAAGAGAGCTTAAGGATATTTTTGATATATTAAACATAACTGGCATCAACATCATTTCATGATTAATTGTATAATATATTTGTAACAAGAAATCATGAATTCAGGCATTCTGTAGAATTTGTAGGATGTGAATATTGCCTCTGGGTTTTCAGTAAAGAATAAAAAGAACCTTGCTAGTTATTTGACATTGGCTATAGTTTCTGGGAATTCTGAAAAATAATAAAAACTACTTAAGCAATGCAAATACATGAAACAGTTTTCAGGAAAATTGCAAGTTTCAAGTTTTCTAAGATAGCTATGAGTATGATACTTGACTTGATGATTTAAAGCAAAGTATCAAAAGATCAATGTTAACTCTGGTAGTATTGTAAATACTCCCTAGTAATTGTATAGAACAGCCAAATGGCTTGCACAATATGAAAAACTCATTTAAAGCACTTAATTTTTAATTTAATAATAGCTCATGCAAATAAACACTTGCACAACTTCTAAAGTTTTTGTCCTTGCTTATTTCTAAGTAAGAAATATCTGACTTCTATAAATTTCTTGTAATAAATAATTATATAGCCAAACAAATGAAAATTTTTAGATATTCTTTTCAGGGTTTTGGGACCTCTCATGTTAACTCACTAGTTAAAAAGTTAAGATAGAAATACTGTTTTTCTTCTATTGCTGAAGTTTAGTAACGCATATTTTCCACTAAAAATCATAGTTTATTAAAATGTATTTCTAAAGTGGTCTCTAAGATAAGTCAGTTTTAATGCCCATTATCAACATCTATACTTAAGAGGCCACCCTTGGGATTGAAGAAGGCTGGAACTAACAGTATTCAAAGAATGTCAACAGCAGTCTTTCCTTTGCCAGAATAGATCATTAGTTAGCAATATGAGTCAGATGCTGCTTCTACACACCTTGCCAGACCCTGGAGCAACACGTTTTCTCAGGGCCTGAATCTGGCTTCCTATGTGGCAGCATGACTGGCCATTACTCCGTGTTGGGCAAGTTCGTGAACTCATCCCCTAATAATTTCTATATTTACAGAAGCCAGAATATGTGTAGATAATCACACAATTGGATATTTATATAGTGCCAGATTTTATGAATACAAGAACTTGTTAATTAGCACAAGGACTAATCATTAAAATTCAAAAATAGATAAATAAACAGGAATGCCATT
Source organism: Aplodontia rufa (assembly GCA_004027875.1). NCBI lineage: Eukaryota > Metazoa > Chordata > Mammalia > Rodentia > Aplodontiidae > Aplodontia > Aplodontia rufa. The sequence goes on along the minus strand of PVKS010003337.1, from coordinate 45,589 downwards.
TATTTGTTAATATTTCAGGGGGGAAGTATGCAGCTGCTGTCCTTTTGATGAATATCGCCTTTTGCATAAAAATATACAGAAGAAAATACATCTATAATTTTTGAAACCCTAATGAGTAAGATCCAGGAAACTACTATATTGTCTTCGTATTAAAAATAATCATAGTGAATCTCCCCTTATGTTAAAAAAAATTAGAAAGTTTAAATTGGCATGTGCTTAGCATTTGAATTATACTGTTTGGCATTCCGCTGTTTTGGTCCTTTTCAAAGAGCCAAAGCTGATTTTCATGGGATAGGAGTTAAAAAGCACACACACGTCACTCAGTACCAAATTGTTTTAGCTACAGGGCATGGCAAAGCATGAAATAACTGCTTTAGAGCACTTCCTCATGTGGGTGTGTTAGATAACTGTCCCCTCCAACATTAAAATTAAACACAATGTGACCTGACCAAGACTTCAGGGATCTAAACAGGCAGATTTCAAGTGCTGATAGGAAGAGCCCACCATAACCAGCAAGGCTAGTTAATGAATTTTTCTGGCACTCTACAGCCCTCCTGTGACGCAAGTCTTTCAGCTTTCCAAATCCCTATACAGCAGAGCACACTGGTTTTAAGTTTACTTATGCACATTTTACAAAGTCCTGTTGTATTTAGATTGTGACAGAACCTTCCAGAAACGGGAAAGATTACTTTTCATACTAAAAATATTTTCAACCTACTGAAGGTTAAGAATTATAATGCAAAAGAAAACATATGCATTCTAAAAATTTTAAACTCCACAAAATGACTAAAAATTTACTTGTTCTTATTCTTTCTAGAAGGTTAAAACAAACTTTCACTTTGTCTTGAATATCTCTTCATTTTTGTTTGCTTATGGTTAACAAAAATATGCTTAATGTGAAATTTTTAAAAATATATCTGCAAAGAACCTTATTTTCTTATCTATCTATATATCTCTCTATATAACTACAGAGATATATGTTCACAAAGGCACATAAATGCACACCAATATTTCCATACATATATGTGTACAGAAAAAGAAAATTGTTAGAGATATATGAACTTTTTCTTTTAAAAAATGAGACTTTTAAATAGTTTTCTCATGTGAATATAAAAAATAAAATGACAGGTGCAAGAAACAAGTATATTTTTGATCTATTAGTTTTGAAACGAATTTTTGGGTCAAAGTCTGAAATGGAAAATATCATATTAGAAACACCATTACTGTGTACCATATTAATACGTAATTATAAAAGACTTCCCCCAAAGTTCTCCTCAAAGATTAAAAAAATAAATAAACAACTCTGAGTATACTTTGTATTTGTACTACTCTTGATCAAAGCTGGCCTTGCCAGCTTAAAAGAGTTTAGGGAAATAAGCAATAGCGTAAGTGTTTTTTAAAAAGAGGTAAAAAAGACTTTTAGTAGAGGTTCACCACCATCCTGGAATAATGGATTTTTAATAAACATTTTACTAGGTTGTAACCTTGAGAATGTGTTTGGGAATCTGTTCTAGTACCCCAGGTGGGTTAAGAATATTTCTTGTAGACTTCTTTGTGTGCTTAAAGAGGCCTAATGGAATTAAGAGGGGAAAACAAAGTCTGCCACTTATATTAAATAATTTATTACAAAAAAGGTATTATCAAAGATCTCTACAGATCAGCAACCATTTTCTATCTTTGCTCATGTTTTGCTGAAAACATTTGTGTGTCTAACTGACTTAATTTTTATCAAATGAATAGCAGTTTTGCTTTCAGACAATCCAAATAAAACTCTATTAAGAAGTGTATTTCAACTGGACATTACATAACTACTCCTTTGAATTTTGAAGAAACTTATTGTAGGAAAACTCTAAAATAATGTCAGTTAGTTTGAGACATAACTTTCCCCACAGAAAGAAAAAGAAAGGAAAAGAAAGAGAAAGAAAGAGGCAAAGAAAGCACCTGAAAACTACATTTGAAATAACAAATACATTATTTATAGTCCCAAAATGTTAAATGATTACTTACAGTTGTTGAACAAGATGGCCTGATACACTCCATAGCTTGCACTTTGTAAAAAGATGGCCAATCCCCCACCCCTCCTTCCCCAAGCATAAATAAACAGTAACATACTGAAAGGAAACTGTCCTAGGATAAAAACTGCTTGTTAAGAAAGTTTGCATTCTTCTAACCACAGTGATACCCCTAAAATGCAAAAGTCCATCTGTAAAATAAGAGTTAGAAAACAGAGCACCTCATTTCTTTCAAAATATAACCCCCAGATGCAATATTTCTATGTGTGTGATAATAAACATAATTACTTAGTTCTTACCCTCAGCAACTATTCCTCACTTTATATCCAATGACATCAAATAAACATATTAGCAAAAAGTATTCAACCTGCTCCAAGGATTTAAACTAAATATGGACTTTAAACTTCAATGTAAAACAAAGAACAAGTCTCACTTTAGTAATACCCACACTGACACTGCAGTTAAAACTCATTGGCAAATAACTAACAAAACCCAGTTAGCAATAAATAAGGACAACATGATATATAGACAGACAGATGGAATTGCATAAACAGACAAGAAAAACAAAGAGACAAACATACGGAGGAGTCTGTTTTTAAAAAGTGAAAAATTCTGATTTATTTGGTACTTTAATGAGAAAAATAGGTTTGTTTGTAATTATTTTTAAAGTAATAAAACTGAATCACAATGTCACACCCTAAAATAAGTAAGAAGAAAATCAGTTGAGGGTAGGCCTCCTATATATGTTCCAAATTTTAAGCTAGCATTAGCTCTGTCAAATTTAAATATGGAAATTAAAATTCAAGGAAGAAAGGATAAAAGCACTGGGGACTAAAGGAGATGATAGAAGGGTGATTGAGGCAGCAGGATTTTTTTTTTTCTTTATGAAAGTTGTCTGCCCTACCTTTTTCCCCAGCGCTGAGTTTCTCTTCTCATAATCGGTGTCTCCCTGGAAGTACAGTGTGAGTGGTAATGACTGCCTGCCTCCCTAATGAGTCCATTTTCCTGCTCTTGATGTTGTGTATATACACACACTGCAACCTACCTTACAAACCACAGAGACGGGAAGAGAGAGAGAGAGAGAAAGCAAGAGAGAGGGAGGGAGGGAGAGGGGGGTAGAGAGAGAGAGAGGGAGGGAGAGAGACAGCAAGCAAGCGAGTGAGAGAGAGAGGAGAGAGAAAGAAAAACAGAAAGAAACAGAGAGAGAAAGGCACAGACAAAGCCCTCCTACCAGACAGCAGACAGCCCTCCTTCCCCTATCCAGTAAAATGCAACTCCTCTAATGCAGCAACAGGTTCAGTATTGCCAGACTAACAGAGTGAAAAAGGTATATTCTCTATAACATTACTGCTTGCAAATAAACAGTTTAAGAGCAGCTGGCTCCACCTTCTTTATTTATGCTCCATTATGAGGAATGTATTGTTTCAATTCTGGCACACAGTACGTGTAATTATCATAAATACATTTTTTTTTTACATATTAGCAGGAAATAGTGAAAGGCATAGCTTATTTGTGCAATCTTTTAGATTTATTTTTTTAACGTGAGAAAAATGTCAACAAATCTGTTCTGGCAAAAACCTAGTAATGATTTTAAAGTCAGAGCAGTCTTAAGGGAGGCTTTATAAGAAACAGACTCCTTACAGTCAGAAAACTGATCTCAGACAAAACGGGTAACTGCAAAGAAGAAATTATTTCTCAGTAAATAAATCAAGACCATATACAAAATTGCAGACAAAAACAGAATTAAGTTTAATTAAGTTACTAATAGGCTAGTACTCTAGAAGAAGGCAGACTGGCTTATTTGAAGCATCTAGCTATACAAACATCACAATGCAATGTTCTCTGTATGAACAGGTGCGATGCATATATGTACATACTATTCAACAACAGAAATACATCCCATAAGGAGATACCATCACAGCAATTAAGATTTCATAAAGTATGGATCAGAAACTACTGTAGATACCACTCGATCTTTTATTAGGAGGAAAAAAATAAAAATGCTTCTTAATAAACTTTCCTTAAAAGAAAAAAATTAATAGCTCTAATCAATTTTTTCCATATTCTAGTTCTAAAATAATACTATTATATTCCTCACCTGTCACCTGCTCCCCAATCTCCTTTCTCCTAGGTGCCCTTTTTTCCCTTAAGTGAATGTATTTGCAACTGTAGAACTATAAACATCAGAAAATAGAACTAGTTTCACTCCATTCTCTTTATTCCTCAATTTTTCAAAACTGGACTATGTTTGATGAGTCATATTTCATTCTAGCACTGTATCCCCCTAGCTACCCACCATCATGTTTCTCAGTTTGGCTGTGTATCATTCACATAGGACTTAGGAACATTAGAAGAGAGGAGAAATTTTCTAAAGAAAATTTGTATAAAAATGAAAGATAAGAGTGCATGTGAATCATTCCAACCCTGCATTTGGGTACCAATATTCCTAAGCATATTAATTATAAAATCATCCTTCTTATATATGTTGGTATAGTTGTATATTATTGTACTTCAAAAGTAACCATGTGTCCCTTTGTATGATAAAAACTACCACCCTATATATGCTTCAATTCCTTAGCTTAAAAATTAGTTTTCCTGCACTAATAAAAAATGTATAAAAGGTTAGTTTTCCATTAAAAGGTAAATACCATAACTATTTAGAAAGCCCATTGATTACTTATAGCTTCACTTGATTCACAAAATCTTTTGAAATGTCAGGTAAATCCTGGATAATTTTCAAAACATGGGTCAGTATTATTTGAAATATTTTAATGGTAGATAACCTACAGCATAAAAATTTGAAGTCAGTGTCTACCAATACATGGTACAATTTATCCTAAGAAAATTCTAGGAAGAAACGAAGTGTCCAGACCTGTAAACCCAATTCTACTTCTCTGGTGCAGCAACAGCATATTAGCCTCTAAGAGTAGCTGCTTAAAGAGGAGACAGACCCACACTAAAATCAACATAACAGACCCCTACTTCTGGTCACATTTGAGAAAGAACCTTTGTAAAGTACATTTAGTGTAACCAGGGTACCAGCATGCATCTCACCTCTTATTATTCTGCCTGACAGTTCTGTTTTTCTACCATTACCTCATTGTTTCTCTCTGAAGCTTTATCAAATGTATCAAGAAAAACTCCAGTTAAGAAAAGTACATAATCCTTATAATTTGAAAAAAACAATTCAAATTAGACATCTGTACCCATTGACTTTTGAAAATAAGATTCTAGGCATTTTTGTTATTATTTTCTATTGTTTTAATCCTAAGAGAACAAGAAGACAGTATTTGACTTTTATAGGCAGGAATAAAAGGGAATGTAAAAGATCAAGAAGGCATTTCACCCTTCAAAAGAATTACTACAAAGGTGAATTTAAAAAAGAACAAAATACATATTTTTGGCTTAGTGAAAAAGCACATTTCAACACTTTCCCTGTATCTGCATACTTTCGGAGATTCCACTCACAATGAGCAGCACATTGTTACTATTTTCTGTGCTTAAGATACTGAAACTGAAGAATGAAAAGACTTCAATTACCTTTCACCCAAGCCTGGGTTTAGCTCCAGCCTCTACAAATGAGGAAAAACATTCAACCCTTGACTTTCTAGGTTTGGCTAACTCTGATCAGCATGATTTCTTCCACCACCATCCATTTACCTTCAAAGGCCACAATATCATTGTTTTTAATAGCTGAGTAGAACCTCAGAGTGTGTGTGTGTGTGTGTGTGTGTGTGTGTGTGTGTACCAGAGTTTTGGACCCATTCATCCAGTGAAGGGAATCTGGGTTGATTCCACAATTTATCTATTGAAAATTGAACTGCTATCAACACTGATTTTGTTGTAAACATTTGGGTGGGGGAGGTGGGAGGGTAGGGGTGGGGAGAGGGTAGAGGTGGGAGGCAGGAAATGAAAGGAGCATAGGTAGGAACCTAGGAAGACAATCAACAATGTAGCATACTCTTTATCCCCCTGAGAAATCAAATAATACTGTGCAATTGCTTAATTCTGGAAAATTTACAGTCATACAGGCACACACACACACACACACACACGCGCGCATGCATCTCTTATGGAGCATAATATAGAAGAATCAAGAGACTGGGGTGTGGGCGATATGGGGGTAACTATAGTGTAGGAACAAATGCATATCACATTGTTATTTTAAATGCATTTATGATTGTACAAAACTAAACTCCTCAATAAAAAAAAAAAAAAGATTTTGGGGCTGGAGCAGTGGCTCGGTGGTTATGGTGCTTGCCAGGTGGTTATGGCCCTTGCCCAGCATGCGCGGGTACATGGGTTCAAACCCCAGCAACCCATGTACACAACTGTCAGAGCAATGAAAGCCATGTGAAAAACTCAATAAAAATTGATTCTCTCTGTCTCTCTCTCTCACTGTCCTTCTCTCTTAAAAAAAAAAAAAAAAAAGATTTCAATTAACCATAATACTAGTTGAAACAATATAGCCTTCCATGGGTATCTGTGGGGATTTGGTTCCAGGACCCCCACAAAAGCCAAAGATGCTCAAGTCCCTAATACAAAAAGTTTACATTTGCATATGATCTACACATTTCTCCTATATACTTTCAATCACCTCAGGAATACTTGTGATACCTAATACAATATAAATACCATATCAATAGTTGTTATACCTATTGCTCACAAAATAGAAAAAGTCTGCACTTAGTAACAATGCAATTTTCCCTAAGATTTTTTTATCAGCTATTGGTTGAAATTGTAGACACAGAACCCACAGATATGGAGAACCGATTATAATCCTACTTCACTGTCAGACTGTGGAAGTTATAAAGCTATTAAATTTCTTCTGATCTTTATATGTCATGGGGCAATATGGTTCTGTTGAAAGATCCTAAAGTGGGATTTAAAAACGATTTTTCTTCTAAATGGATTTAAAAATTCAATGCAATACAAATCAAAATTCCAGAAAGCTGTTTTGTAGATATTGACAAACTAATACTAAAAATTTTATAGAGAAGCAAAAGATCCCCAAATAACTACATGCTATTAAAGAAGATGAATAAAGTTAAAAAAGCTATAATAATCAAGTGTGGTACTGGCAAAATTGATCAATGGAAAAGAATAGAGAGAGGTAAGATATAAATACACATAAATCTAGTCAGCTGATGTTTAACAAAATAGAAAAGGAAATTGAAAGGAACAAAGTCTTTTCATCAACTAGTGCTAGAACAACTGGACATTCATATGAAGGAGGAAGGAAGGAGAAGAGGAATAGTCAGAAGAGAAGGAGGAGAAGGAGGAGGGATCATCTAGACAGAGACCTTAACACTTTTGCAAAAATTAACTCAAAATGGATCACAGCCCTCAATGTAAAATATAAAACTCCAAGACTCCATAAGGCAGTAAATTTAGATATCCCTGGGTTTGGCAAAGACTTTTTAGATAAAACACCAAAGCCATGATCCGTGAAAGGGAAGAATTGATAAGTGAAACTTCATTAAAATTAAAAATGTATTATCTGTGAAAGTCTCAAGAGAATAAGACAGGCTATAGACAGGAAAATATTTTTGCAGAATACCTATCCTATGAAGGACTTATCCAAAATAAACAAGGACCTCTTAAAATTCAACTATTAGAAAAATTAAAAACCTGATTAAAAAGTGGAACAAAGAGCTGCTGTACAGACACTTCACCAAAGAAGATATATGAATGGCAAAAGGCATATAAAAAGATTAGCACAACATATGTCACCAGAACATGCAAATTAAAACAATGATACCATCACAAACTTACTGGAATAGTCAAAATCCAGACACTGACAATACCAAATACTGGTGAGTATGTGAAAAAAAATCTCATTAATTTGTAGTGGGAATGCAAAATGGTGCAACCACTTTGAAAATTTTGATTGTTTCTTACAAAACTGAACAGACTCTTAAAATATGATCCAGCAATCACACTCCTTGTTATTTGTGCAAGTGAGCTGAAGACTTTTCTGCACACAAAAACCTGAACAGAGATGTCTATAGCAGCTTTATTCATAATTCCTCAATCTTGGAAGTACTTAAGATGATCTTTAATAGATGGATGGATAAACTGAAGTACAATTAGACAATGGAATGTGGATTCAATACTACAAATACATGAGCAATTAAGCCATGAAAAGACATGGACAAAACTTAAATGCATATTACTAAGTGAAAGAAGCCAATGGGAAAATTCTACATAAAATATCATTCTAACCATATAACATCCAAGAAAAGGGAAAACTATGAAAGCGTAAAAAATTCAATGGTTGCCAGGGTTTAGGGTGAGAAAATGATGAACAGAAGGAACACTGAAGATTTTTAGACTAGTGAAATACATTTGTGATCATACATTTGTTCAAACTCAAGAGTGAACCTAAATGTAAAGTACATACTTTGGGTGATAATGATGGGTCAAAGTAGATTCATTCTTTGTAACACATGTAGCATTCTGGGAAAGTAGATAAGGTGGTGGGTGGTGAGGGGGGGAATGAATTCATAGGAGCAGCAAGTATGAGAAATATTTGTACCTTACCCTCAGATTTATTGTGATTCTAAAACTTTGAAAATGAAGGTAAACATTAATATACAGAATTCAATTATTCTAGAAATAAATAAGTTGAAAATAATAAAAAAAAAGAAAATGAAGTCTGTTATAAAAATAAAATTTTTAAAAATTGGTACTAGTTTCAACATTGCACTGAACTTTACATACCGTAATAAGCCATGTAACCATCCTCAGCTGTAGTACATATAATAAAAATTTAAATTAAAATAAAGGAATTGAATTGGCTAACATAATAATAATTATGATAGTGTGCTTAAGTGGTTACTTTGTGTAACTATTCCTAGTACTTTTCAATTATTAACTCATTAAATACTAATAATGACCCTATGAGGTAAGTCCTATTTTCAAGATCAAGAAACAAGACAGATTAAGTGACTTGCCTGAGATCACACAATTTAACAGTAATGGGATCTGAACCCAGCCTGTCTGGTTTAGAAGTCATGTAGTGAATTCCTATACAATGATGTTTCCAAATATCTAATGATAGCTAAGTCCTCATCCAGTTGTAAGATTCTATGGATATGGGTCAAATTCAATATATTTTAATGATTTCTTACCATATCTTGTTTATTAATACAGCATTGCACAAATTCTTTAATATCCAGAGCTCTCAATACATTTAGTATAAATGTATGGCAACTCTACAAAAAATATATATTCTATCAAGTGTTCTTTAAAGTTGTGTAATTCAAGCATCAAATATCTAATAGTAATGTGAACAATTTTTAATGAACTAAATAATACATAAAATTCAATAAAACATTTTTATTTTTATATCCTGAGAAAGTAATGAAAAAAAATATTTAATTTTAAAAGATTTATAAGAGACAATGAATGAATAACACTATCATGTGATTTCACACAGTAGGCTTAACTTTGAATAATTTAGAGATATATTCTGAATTGTGATACTAACAACTCATTTTAAATGAAAAAAAAAATTACCCTTGTTCTGATCTTTAGACATTAAACACATGCTGTGTGCCCAGTATGCACCATGTGCTATAACTGGGTTTGAAGAGTGAGGATAAAAAGTACAATGTAGTTACTTCCCTTGAAGACTTCATAGACTGGTCTAGGAGAGGCATGTAAATAATCTAGCCAGTACAAGCAAATAATCTTACCACAACATAATGTGATAGTTCACATAATGCAGAGCCTTAAACTTTGTGTTCCCGTCTCTCTTAGCCAAAAACTAAATCCAACAAAGCAAATATAAATGCTTAAATTTTAATTGTGGCTTATACAACAGTGTGGATATGCATTTCTGAGGGCAGGGTTAAGTACGGGAAGTTTAGAGTTGGATAGAATTAGCTTATTCTCCAAAAGTGTGATTTATAGACACATTTAGTACACTTTATCAACTTTTCAGAAAAAGCAGAGTAAGGTATCTTCTACACGAGCACAGCATACTTACTTAGTTAGCTGTAGAAACCAGTGAAAACTATTCCCCTGGAGTATAAAATTTCATTATTTTTAGAATTATAATATACCTTGGTCAGAGTGATATTGACAAGTGATTTCCAAAAGAATGTGAAGGGTGAGATTCTTTTTTCCTTTTAATTTTCAAAAGGAAAGAAAATAAGGTAATTTCAAAAGCATTTAATGTTACCACGTTATACTTTTGCTGAATCCATTAATCATTAATGTTTTTTAATATATGAGGTTTAACAAAAAAACAATGTTGCGATATTTAAAGATATTTTACAGGAAGATTTCCAGAATATACGTTTATTGCAAAGGAAAAAGCAGAGGGCAAAAAGCCATGTTGCTACAACACCCCCATATTAACACTGTAGGACTTTGAAAACCTAAACCAATCTGTCTCAGGTAGAGAAATTGAAGCAGCAATCAAACGTTTTCCAAAAAAGAAAAGCCTAGGACTGGATGGATATATGGCAGAATTCTACCAAATTTTCACAGAAGAATTAACACCGATCCTCTATAAGCTTTTCCATGTCCATGAAATTGAAAGGTTTGGAGCACTCTCAAACACTTTTTATGAAGCAAATATTACACTGATAACAAAATCCAACAAAGACACATCCATCAAGAAAAGAAAACTACAGACCAATTTCCCTGATGAATGAAGATGCAAAAATTCTCAATAAAATTCTAGCTAATCGGATCCAAAAGTATATTAAAAAGATAATGATCAAGTAGGCTTCATTCCAGGAAAACAGAGCTGGTTCAACATATACAAATCAATAAATGTAATTCACCACTTAAACAGAATTAAAAATAAAAATCATATAATTATCTAATTATCTCAATTGATGCAGAAAAGGCCTTTGATAAAATTCAACACCCTCTTATGCTCAAAACCCTGGAGAAGATAGGGACCAAGGGAAGATACTTTGACTATGTAAGATCTATTTATGACAGATCCATAGCCAACATTATGCTCAATGGAGAAAGACTGAAAGCATTTCCACTGAATTCAGGAACAAGACAAGGTTGTCCACTTTCACAACTCTTATTCCATATAGTCCTTGAAACTCGTGATGGGGGAATCAACTCAGAGAGAAACCTCCCACTTCCATGAGAAGTCCATTTAACATGGGGGAAACATGGGATCATGGGAACCCAAGGGAGAAAACCGTGGAATGGCATCAGCCTTGGCTTGCTCTGTGAATATACATTTGTTCTTGATTGTTTGATAATGATTTCCTCCTAATTGTAAGTCCATATTTAACGAATAAAAATAAAAATAAGTATTATAAAAAAAAGTCATGTTGCAATAATGGAAAGTTTTAGAAGCCTTAGAATTTGGGCAGAAAAGCAATGCCTGGGACTGATGGGTCAAAATGAGTAAGCACTACATTAAGCAGATGAATTTGTCACTGAGGCCACTGTCATAAAACCAATTTTACATGCCTAATTAGATAATAATCCTTAATTTTCATCATCTCTTTTAAAACTCCTGCCCCATTAGTCCCAAGAAAAACTAGAACTGTAGATAAATCATAGTTTACCAACACAGAATAGCAGTATGGTCCTTATATAGTGGAAGAAATGCATATCTAATTTCAATTTTAATAAAAAAATTCAGGTTTAAATGAAAAAGCATTACAAGTAATCTATATCACTGAGAGTGCTTCTGTTATGGTCCTTTACAGTACTAGAGGTTTTTATACACCTCTCCTCCCCACTAGACTGACAATCCCCACACAAACATACCAAAGCAGAGGCCCTAGTTATTAGCTTTGTTAGTCTAGCACCTGGCAGTACACCTGGTGTATAGTTGAGCCAATAAAGTATTCTTAAATAAATGAATGAATGCATGCATAATTATACAAAGCAATGGTATGGAGGGTTTTCAAACCTTGCTTAATTAAAACTTTAATAAGCTTGATTATTAAGGATGATATAAATAACATATAAATTGTACTTCTAAAACTTCATTAAATCAGATATAAAGGTCTTGTGACAAAAATTATTAGATAAAAGATAATTTTTCAATTTTGCTGTTTTTTTAAATTTACAATAATATAAAATGTGAAAAGTGAATGCCCTGTAGCTAGCAGAATTTTAATTCATATAATCTCTGAGAAGAAAATCCAGCTTGCATTTACATTTTACTTATCTATTATTTCTTTCACAAATACAATGCTAAGTTTTCAAGTATAAGTCTGAAATTGGCCTCAGAATTCTTCACAGGAATAGAGGAGCTGTCTTTCAGCAAAACACCTTGATAGGGTACTTGGGGTCAGAGAGAACAGACTGAATAATTCTTTGTAAGCTGTATTATATTAAAAATAATTAACAATCCAAACATAGGGAAGCACACAGATGAGGAGGAAGAGAACAGTAGAAAAGATATTAGTGCAGAATTTCTAACATTAAGGTGGCCAAACAATTGAGAGCAATATCTAATGCTGAATTTTAAGAATTTGCATTTTTGCAATGAAAATAGATTCCTTGTCTCTAAACCTTTGGGGAAATATACTGTACAGTCTTGTTTAGTAGCATAATGAGGACTAAAAGAATGAAAAAAAATAAGGTACTGTCCCACATTCACCCATACACAGCAAACATGCCGGCTCCCTCACAAGACAGAAAATACTTCAAGACTTCCAGCAAGTAAACAGTGGCAGTATGAGCAGTGGCCAGCAGAAAAATGAATAGCCAGTAAGCAGTGAATAGTAAAAACTCAAAAGTATCTTTAACATAGAATGACTCCAATATGGAAATGAGTCAATCAACTCTGTCCTCAAATATGCAGAAGAGATAGATTAATGTTTGAATTACAGGATTATTATGGTATTATTGTTGATGTAACTTCTATAAACAAATCCTAAAATATCAGTTTATTATATTTTTACGTATGTTATTATATTTATTATATTATTACCTGCAGAAATCTAGAGGAAAAATACTTTCAATCAATAAATACAAAATCAATGGATTAAAAAACAACAATGTCATGCTATGTGAACCTTTCCTGCTCTCTGATCAACCCTTCTTACTAAACAACCTAGGACAAGGCTTGTGACTATTTTTGTTTCAACACCTACATAATTTACTCATATTTTCAGCTTATATTCAATATACAAGAAGAGGAAAAAGAAACTACAGAGGGATATTTTACAGGAAAAATGAAAGTCACATCGAAGATATTTTTTTTAAAAAGGCACCTTAATTGCAATAGATATTGTTTGTCCCACAGACTGGTATAATCCCCACTTTAACGCCTGGTGAATGTACACTGAAAAACTCAATAGTCTTCATAACTTTCCAATATATAGGAGTTGCCTCTATTAATAAGGATACTTTTTAAAAATCAGTTATCACTGCTATACATTTTAGGCATGTGCTTAGTGCACTATCTCATTTAATCCTTCTAACAGCATTACAAGAAAGGTAATATTAACACTTTCATCTTATAATTAAGGAAACTGAGTCCCAAAGTCCATACCTGACAAGTGGCATAGATCAGGCCTAATGCTAATCCAAATGGCATTTGTGAGCAATGAAGGATAGGTTTGACAAAATTATTCCAAAAATTCTCAAAAACAATAAACTTCAGAGATTAGAGTAAGGCATTTAGAAAAAGAAAACTGAAGACTGGGAACAAATTGGAAAGCGTATACTAGATTTCTGAAGATAAAATTTAAAGAAATGGAAATATAAAGTAGCACATAAAAATGATTTTCAAAAGTAACAAAGGAAACATACCATGAACCAGTTTGACTAAAAAGTTGGAAACATTAATAACAATCTGTCCAGTAATTTTGAAGCCAGTTATTAATAACAGAGTCAGCATGATAGCAGCCTGCTAAGTCCTCTGAGGCAACAGGCCATAGTGACGATTCAAAATGGGTAAAAAACAATCTTCATTTTGCTTAGGAAAATTCATTTAATTATAGTAAGTTGTAAGTTTACAGCCATAACCTCTTAAAAATGTATAAGATCATTTCATAAACGTTATTATAATCTACACAAAGTTTCAATCTTCAACATGTCCATTAATAAGTACAGAAAGACATTAGAGTATATACATTCAAAATATACATTAGATACTTTTTATCAGGATTCTTATAAAATAAAATTTGAAACTAATTTGAAATCAATCTAAATTTTAATTTAAATTTTATTTTAATAATTACATTGGGTGGCTTGGCAGTTACAGTGCTTGCCCAGCATGCGTGAGTAATGGGTTCAAACCCCAGTACCCACGTATAAAACTAAGTGTCGGTACCCACGTATAAAACTAAGTGTCAGAGCAATGAAAGCCATGTGAAAAACTAAGTAACAATTGATTCTCTCTGTCTCTCTCACTGTCTGTCTCTCTTAGAAAAATAATAATTACACTGGATATTTCAAAATATAGCTTGCTTAATTTGACTAGTTTATAAACTTCTATCTCAATTAAGAATGTTCTGTACAGGTTTGCAGTATAACTCAGAGGTAGAGCATTTACCTAATATGTATAAGGCCCTGAGTTTGATCCCCAATGTCGGGGGGGGGGGGAAGAATTCTGTGCAAAACAAATTCTACTTTATAAATTTGGACTTGTCATCACATTAAGATGTCCTACTGTATTTCAAACTGATGGCAATTTGCAACTAAAAAGGTAACAACTGGATCTTCTGCAACACAAATAATAATTCAACATCCTTTAAACGTATGTGAAATAGACATATGTGTCTCACCAATTGAGCAAAATTTTATTAGTAATCAATAAGAGAACACTGCCCAAAATGAAATTCGCATTAATTATGAAAGAAATAAATCATCACTATGGAGTGCATTTTAGAAATGCAATTGCCTAGAAACTAATATATGACTCTTATGGTGTCATATCTAAAGGCATAGAATTAAAATATACTGCAAATCACTCAAAGGTAATATCTTTTAAAATTTTGTTATTGTGAATTTTTATTAATTTTTAACTTAATTTTAATTTTTTATTAATCTTTATTTTTGCATAAAATATTTTGCCCTCATATCCCTCTAATAAATGCATTTAGTTCAACATGTCACTCAATAATTAATTTGTACTTTATCAGTTTATTTAAAAATAAATGTTTATGATAAAATAATAGATATTATGAAATATTTAACATTAAACATCATATAATATTAATTTTAAAGTTTTTTAGATGCTACATTTTCACTATTACTATTACTTTTAAAGTCACCTTAATAAGTATGTTTAAATAAACAATAGATTAGAGAGTTTTGGACAGTGGTAAATGATAGTCAAAACATTTATAAATGATAAGGCATGGGCCATTACCAATAAGAAGGGTTACTGTGACTAATCAAACCAGATGCTGACTATAAATTAATAATATATTATCAGTTTATACTCCCTGAATATCAAACCTAGCTTCAGGTAACAAAAAACAGGATCCAACTTCTAAAATAAATTAATAGAAACTGAAGATGTAGTTTTACCACTGAGCTACTTCCTTTAGAGCAACTGATTCTCCAACTTTTAAAAACTATACCCTTTATCAGGAAAAATATTTGAACTCTATGCAGATCTTTGTTGGTTTTGAACTCCAATATCATATAATTTTTTACATAAAATTTCAAGGTTCTTCCACATTGCTTATGTGTTTTCTACTAAATTTTAAACTTTAATTAAAAATAAAAAGCCACATCCGTGACATCCCAGATCATTTTGAGTACTTTGGCTTCAATTTATTTTCCAAAATAACTTGCCTATTAATGATTAAATGACTTTTCTTTCTCCATGCTTGCTTCTGTGGTAGAATTTGAAAACTACCTACCTTTCCCAGATTGCTCTGTAAGAATAGGAAGCAATTGCATAAAATGAAAGACAAAGTGAAAATTTTCTCCCCCTCTGCTTTTGTCACTGACAGACTCAGCCACAATGCTCCAGAAGCCTCTGCAACACAGAGCTCTTGGGAGTTAGCTCTCAGGACTGCTGACTGCAACAATGATTTTGTGAATACAGAACAACAGCAGCCACCACAAGTGACTAGAAGTTCCAGCAGCCTTGTCAAGCACAATAGCATCAATGGAACTGTGGACTTCTAGGTTCTTAGAGGGTCTATAAGAGAGCAGACACCTAGCTTCTTGCTAAACAGTGGCAGTGGTATTCTAACAGCAGCAGCAGCAGTAGCAGTGGCAGTAACAGCACTTATAAACTGGATAAAAATACTCCCTATTTTCTGCAGGCACCTAATGCTAAATAATTACATTACCATCTTGTTCTTTATTACACCAGACCTTTCAACACTTTTGCATACAACTCCTTGGATTGAAATTTGTGTTTTGAGTCATTTCAGTTTATATAGCTGGGTATTGATTAACATAAGCTTGCACTCCAATATACGATTGTTTATAAATTTTATAGGTATATACTGTTATGCTACATACATTAAGAACATGAAGTAATAAGTACCGTAAAGATGAGCTAAACAAGAAAAAAATTGAAATAAATTTTAATTTTTTCTATTTATCAATAATTTTAAAACATTTTATTCTAAGAAACGAACAGAAATTTAATTAAATATGTGTCATTCTTTATGTCTTTGATTGGTTTTGCGCTTTGTGAAACATTTGAAAAATTGACACTACGTTTGTTACTACAATATTTAGCTATAACAGTGATTAAGAACAGTGAGAGAGAGAGTCTCAGAAAATAAGACACAAATGGAAGAAGAGCACCATTGGCTGTGCTTACCAAATCACAAAACCAGTCCCAATCAACAATTATGCAAAACAATTTTGCTGAAATTTGGCTAGTAAATTTCTATTTTCCTACCAGTCAATAAGTCATTATAATAAACTATGAAATGTAATTTCATAGTTTTAATTTTTAACAAATTATTTTAAAATCTATTTAAAGAATGCATTTAGAAGACTTTAAACAAATTATAAAAATAGGTTACTAGCTTTTTAAAATATGTGAATATATTCTTTTAATAGTTTTTAATGTTTGCAGAAACTCACAATGAAATGGGTTTTGGCAACAAAATCTCATTATAATGAAAATAATTACAAACATTAGAAATAAAATGCTCTCACCATGCCATGGGTCTAACAGCAATTACCTTCACCCTCATTGTTAGTACAATTACTTTAAAAAAGAGAGATCAAACACAATTTTTTTAAAAAATGAGAGGACCTGTTACCTGTCAGAAAAGATAAACAAAACCAGAACTTCTGTCATACCGTAAAAGAAAAATGCATAAGTTCTGTAAATTTGACATTATTTCATAATATTCTGACACTGGATAACCAGAGAACCTCAGATTCTGCAAATGAAATTCATCACCACTCTCTATTTTATTAGGAAGTATTATAATGCCTCTACTAAAACATTACAGTTCTTCCATACTTGGTAATATATGGTCTCCAAAATTTTAAACATTTAACTAAAAAACAAATTACTACACTAAAGACATCCTACAGCTCTTGAGTGTACTTTTGACTTCATTTATGACTTGTTAAAATACCTTGTCTACAAATAATGAGTGAATGAAATTCACATATGTAACATGACCCAGAAACCTTTTCTCTATATTCTAGTCAAAACAACCTCTCCAACACTCTAAAATCATGTTAATGTAGTTAACATTAGCTTTCCAGAATGCATCATTTAACTAAGAGAGTATTTTGCTTCTTCAGTTATCTTCTCCAGTAATTCCTTTAGTGATTTGTAAAAACACAGTTCTTCATATTACCAAAATTGAACTTAGCAAATATCATTGACTGAAATGTCAGATATACCAGGACTCTCATTTAACTATATAGTAAACATTCCACAATGCGTAATTTGTTCAAATACTTGTTTCTTCAAATCTTCAGCAATGTTTTCTATGCGTCTCCTAACAGCATTTGCTGAGAGATGTGACATAGTTTTATTACTTTATCATTTTTCATATACTATTTCAGTTGTTTGCTCTGGAAGGAAAAAAACAATGTTTTCAATGACATATAATGCATAAATAAATGACAAAATCTTCTAAACATGAATTTAATGACTTTGTTAAGTCTGAACTAAGTATCATATAACATTAAACACAGCTTGCTTTGTGATCTGAGTAGTTAGATTTTACTGCCTTATCAATAGATGGTCTTCTGTCATCATTCAAAAGTATCTCAAGCTACACTGCATACCTGAGTTGAGATTCTTTTTTGAATCATAGTGAATATTAATCCACATTTTAAATAGATTTCTTGTTATTTTTGGTTGATCTATTGTCAAATATGATTAAACACAATTTTTATAATGTAACCAAGTGTCTGTGGATGCTTTAGGGATATTCTTGTTCAAATGTGCTTGGAGTATTAAGTATTATCTTTATTGTACTTTTTCAGTATGATTTTGTCTGCTTTATAAGGGTTAGGTTAGTTAAAATTAACATAATCCATGATTCTTTCCAACAAGGCACAAGTAAAATTCAATACCTCCAAGTCTTAAAGCTATGAATTCCCACTCTCCCTTCAGGATGTTTTGCATAATTTAAAACGCATATAAATGATATTTTGACACTGCCAACAAATATCCACTTGTTAAATATTAGTAAATTTCGATTCTTAGTTTTATGTTTTAAAAAACACACACATGAAAGTTTTGAATTCTTCTCAAACCCTACTATACTCTAGAGTACATGGAATCTATTTTTAAGACCACAGATCGAAAAAATGACCTTGGATTCACATTTGAAAAATACTAACTCTGTATCCTTAAGCAAGCTACTTATACACAGGTCTCATATAGCTTATCTATAACATGAGACCAAGAATAGTCTATTTACATAAGATAGATAATATAACACTTATTATGAACATACAAAGTTCTAGGCACTGGACAAAATACACTGAGTCTTAATTCTTCAATACAGTGTCTATACATAATAAACAATTGACAAATATTAGTTTTCTCCACCAGGAAATAGTGCTTAATGGTATAAAATAAGGTGAATCTATTAGGATAAACAGAGTTGATTGTTTTCATTCCTATCTCTCACAAAACTTCAAGGTCCCCAGAGGCAAAGCCATGTTATAGTCATCCATATCTTAACAGAATACAAAGTTCAATTTTCCAAATTTTTAAAGTGTTTATTAATTTTAAAAATGCTAAGTTAATTTACATAGGCACCACTACAACTTGCTTTTCATTATATGTAAAAATTACAGCAACGGCTACATTGGGACATATGTGATCAATTAACTATACATATAATTCAAAACATATTATTGTTTTTATACATATCCTATGACACCTTTGCAGGAAGGATTAAACTTCCCAGGGCTTTTGAAAGTGCAATGTCCCTTGATTATTTGTATTAATAGAGGAATATTACAATATGGATAATCCAAAATAATTTCTATTTAGATTTGAAATGTGTTTCCATATTTATATTTGAGTATTGGTATGTCTTCTATAAGAAACAATATACTTCAGACAAAATAAGCTACCCCATTAAAAACTGACTTAGAAGAAACTGAATACAATTTAGTTCACATGATCTTTATCCTTTATTTAATACCTCCGTATAGCCTACACCACTCTGATTCCTCAAACTACATGGAAAATACATGAAAGTTTCCTTTTCTCAGATTTTCTCAGATAAAATCTGTTTAAATGTTTGTTTCCACAGGATATTTTCTTTAGAAAGCAGGGAATTTTATTAGTGAATTTGAAATCAAATTTGCCTAAGTATTCTCAAAAGTCAATTGAAATATATTATGAAATATATTATCTGCTTTGCTAAAATTAAGAATTTTGATTTTTATAAAGTATTTTATTGTGGTAAATAATAGGCATTTATTTATTCCTATAATATAAGGCATTATTGTATCTTAGAACTTTATTCTTGCATCTTACTGTTTAATTATTCATGGGTCATATACTCCAGTTAAAACATATGGAAAGCAGAGTGACTTGGCAGAAGGAAAATGGACTTTAAAAGTAAAAAAAAATAAAAAAATAAAAAACAAAAACAAAAAAAACCCTGATTTGAATCAAGCATTTATTAGTTATTACCATAAATAAGTTAAATTTTTCCCTGAATTTCACTTTCCTCATTGGAAAACAAAGCGGGGGGGGAATGCGTTAAATGTGAGTAAATACAAAGTGTTTAATCCATAGCAAAAGTCATTAATAATTAATTTCCTCCTTTTCTTCACAATTTCAAAAATTCTCAAATTTTATTGTTTTATGGATTTCTTCTAACAAGTAATAATTCATATCAACAATTTACATATATCACATAACAGCTGAAAATTTCTTCACATAAACTATTAAATTTAATTCTCACTACCATCCTGTGAAATAATTTGTCATCATAATTTTTCACAGTAAGAAATTGAGCTTTAGAGAAAGTAAATAATTTTTATAGGATCTTGAAAATAGTAAATTACAAAGCTAGCGTTTAATCTAGGTCATCTATTATACTCCATATTCCATCAAGGCTGCTTCCGTGACTTAAAAAAAAAAAAAATGTTAACCAGAGCTAGCTAAGTTTTAAACTAAGAATGTAATACTTAATGATAATAAACATTTTTAAACTATCTACTTCAGTTCCAAGTGAAGTAAGAATATAGTCACATTATTATCATCAGTAGTTCTAGGAGCTGAGAACTTGCTTGACACAAATATTTTTGTAATATATTCCTAGAAAACAGCTTTATATTTAAAACATTAAATTATGAGATCTAGCTATAAATTCTCAGCCTAATAAAAGAAAAAATACATTAAATTAAGATATGCTCACATGAAAACTTTTGATAGTTATTATGCTTGTTCAAGATGGGCAAAGATTCTCAAACAAAATTTTGAGCATAATTTTATATTATTCAGTGATAAATTTCTCAATATCATTTTATTTCTTTGAAAATTATATCGGAAAAATAGGAATATCTTAAATACAGGATGGTCTATTAAAACAAGATCCTCACTTTATCCAACTTTGGGAAAAAATTGATTAACCATTTAGATGACCCTGGAGTACCTTTCAAGACACAATTCAGGAATCATTTCCTTGAGCCCTCACCTTCTCTTTTATTTGCTTCTTACTAATTAGAAGAAAACAGCATAAAAATTAAAGGTCTATGGGTTTTAGATATAGACCACTTAAGTTCAAATTCTGGCTTTACTTTAGACAAATCCCTTAATATATTAAACCTTTTGTCCTTATTATTAAAATTGATGAAAGTAAAAGAATCTATATCATGTAATTTTATGATGACTAATATAATTAACCCAAGTATTTGTCATATAAGTAGCTAACATTTATCAAGCATTTGACCATATTCATACACTATGTTAAGAATTCTACAATATTTTCCTCATTTAATAAATCATAAACCCTATAAGTACTATTATACTTTTAGTATATCCTTTAATCCAGAGCCTTTGCACACGGTAGGCAAGCATTCTACTACTGAGCTACATCCCAAGCTCTATTACATCTTTTATAGATAAGAAAAGTGAATTCTAAGGTCCCCCACCTAAACTCAAACCAATTTCAAACCAGACCACTAATTATAGACTATAAGCTCTTAAAATGCTATGTAAATGTGAAGCTCAATATCTGGTACAGAGAAAGCATTTAATAAATCTTACATTTTTATTTCTATTTTATCTAAATGTCAACATATTTAACAGTTGTAAATAGAATGAAGTAGAACTCAAACACTTCAATTTCAGGATTCTTTTCTCCCAACATGATCACTATAAAATACATGAGAGAAAGAGCAAGCTCATTAATATTGTAAATCACTTATTTGGGATTACTCTTAGGGATTAAATTTGTAAATGGCACTTAAACTTAACTAACAAAATTCAATTAACAGAGACAACTTAAATACAAAAGAAACCAGTCTGAAAAGGGCACATATCATATTGATTACACCTATACAATATTCTGGAAAAGGCAAAACTATGGAGACAACAAAAAGATGAGTGGTTGGGGGAAGTAGACAAGACTAGATAGAGCACAGAGCATTTTTTAGAACAGTGAAACTACTATGTATGTATACTATCATGGTGGATACAAGTCTTGTAAAAAAACCACAGAAAGCATACCACCAAATGTGAGCCCTAATGTAAACTATGACTCTGGGTGACAATCATATGTCAATGTGTTTCCATAAATTGTAGCAAATGTACTACTGTGGTAGGGAATTTTGATAATGCGGGAAGTTATTCATGTGTGGGGGTAGGAAACATACAGGAAATCTATGGACCTTATGCTGTTAAATCTAAATCTGTTCTAAAAACTTATAGAAGATCTTGAACAAAATCTCAATAAATCTCAAAGAAATAACTTCATACTAAGTCTCTCAGCACAAGCAATTAAATCAAAAATTAATAGTAAATAGAATATAAAAATAAGTAGAAGTAGTTTGGGGAATGTAAAAAAGTTGTTTTGGGAAGTGAAGACATGAGGGGAAAGAAACCATCAAGATGCAATTAAGTCAGATGGGGACAAAAGACACAATGTCACAGTGCCTTGATCTTGGGAAACAAACAAACAAAAATAACATTTAATGGTTGTAAATTCCCAAATGATAAACTGAAGATAATTTCAAATTGAAAGATTTTTAAGGAGTGTAAATAAATGCCTCGTTCATGGAAAAGCTGAGACTAACACATAACTCCTAGTTCAGTGCTCTTTTCACTGTAACAGATTAGCACAATCAAAACATGCTTGACTTAGGTAGTAAAATATGCTGACTAAAGAAAAAGCCAAGGAAAAAAAGAAACAAAATGGACAGTCTGAGTCAGGCTCAAGTATTCTAGCAGGTATGGAAAAGAATAACTACAATTTCAAAATGGTTTTAATCAGAAGAGAAAGAAAGAAATTTAGGATTTGAAAAGGAACAAAATTTCCAATTTAATGAAAAATGATGACTGGCTGCCCTGTTTGGTAGTTTCAGTCTTGGCTTTTACCATTAAAGTAATAATTCAATTCTTTAAAATTAAGACTGACTATACTATACAACATGAAATGATAACCTACTGAAGTGACATTTTATAATCTATGTCCTAAAATTTCCCGAATTCCTATGTAGTTCTAACTGGACAGTAACTCCATCTCTTGGTTGGTCTGATTTATTTTATATTTTTCTTTTCTGAGTTAATTTTAAAAATCTTTTTTATCATAGAAATTTTAAAATATAAACACAGTTAATAATGACTAAATTATTTTGTTCTCTTCATCCAATTTCAATAATTAACAACATTTTACTTCTCACTTTTCACATTTTACCTACTGCCAGCACCATCCACTTGTTTATTCTGGAATGTTTGAATTGATTTGAGATGAAGAACAGAAGCATCTCTGTGATAACAAAAAAGAAAGGACAAGAAATACTTTGTCTGTCATTCATTGAGACCTGAACTAGGAAGATTTCAGATCATTAGGCTAAATCTTACAAGAGTCAAAGATAATAAAGTGAGTCTGTTAATGAGATTATTCAGATATGCTATTTGAAAATCAGTGGAACTATCTATGGAGAAGAGTGTTCTTTTATTTTTAAACTTTTGTTAGTCTGACACAAAGTAGTATGGCAGGAAATGTTGTAAAACTTGATTGAGATTATGGAGATAATAGTTTCTAAAAATAGGCTTATCTTAAAGGAACACATAAGTTAATTTTACCACATTTAAATTCATTCACTAACTTACCATACTCCAATAAGCACCTAAATAGTTTGCATTATTTATAAAATATCAATATTACCAATTCTCAATTTATTTTTAAAGCTGAAAATTTATTTTTATTTCCTAGTAGTTGTGTGTGTGTGTGTGTGTGTGTGTGTGTGTGTGTGTATGCTTGAAGAACTTTCCCCATTTTTTGGTTTTGAAATTGAAAATTAGATATAAGTATCTCTTATCAAGTTCAATGGTGTTTTCTATAATACTGATAAAACTACATATTTCTGGACCTTGGGGGATTCTTTTGAAGGTTTAGAATCTCACTTCAATCTCCAATCTAAATGTTGAAAGCAGAGGCTATTAGAAGCTGGGTATGCAGCAAATATAACTATATCAAAAACATCTAGATTGAAAAGAAAATGTGAAGAATGTCATGCTGAGTTGTCTCAATTTTCATCATGAAACAAAAGGCAAGAATTACCAGGACGAGATAGGACAGATGAATTTCTAATTGGGTCAAAGGAGTTATAAATGAAATAACTAGTGAGGCCCAACTGAAGTTTTAAAGCATGCATCTAAATATCAAGATACATGTATTTTTCTGTCTTATTTAGGCCCTCCACATTCACTTTCGATTGCAAATCCAAAGAACAGAACTTAATTCTATCTTCTGTTGCAAACTGTTAGCACACAGCTGTTTCATGCTCTCCATTTTGCTTAAAATATAAAAGATTTTCCTCAATCTATAATATTCCCATCTACATTTGATGTAAATCAAATCACACCATGACTCTGTACAATGCTATATCCCAGAGGAGGTCCTCCAATTCAATGGATTTTTAATTCAGTCAAAAGGCATCACTAGGGCTGGAGCTGGAGCTCAGCGATTATGGCACTTGCCTGGCATGCGTGAGGAAGGGGTTTGAACACCAGCACCACGTACACAATTAAGTGTCAGAGCAAAGAAAACCAGATGAATAACTAAATAAAATTAAACTGATTCTCTCTTTCACTGTCCCTCTTTAAAGAAAAAAATAAGGCATCACTATCCCACAATGCCTTTATCTTGCATTTCCGTAAAGTCTGAGCTCTTTCTTTTCCAATGAACATTTTCTATAAAATTGATCCTATTCATCTTTCTTTTTTAAACAGAGTAGGACAGTGAGAGAGAGAGAGAGAGAGAACCAATTTTAGTCTTTAATATGACTTTCATTGCTCTAACACTTCATTGTCTATGTGGTGCTGGGGTTTGAACCTGCATCCTTGTACATGCCAGGCCAGTGCCATAAATGCTGACCCACCACTCCAGACACCCTATTCATTTCTCTAAATTGCTAAAATTAGATTTATTTATTTATTTCTATTATAAATTGATTGACTGATTGATTTCTATTATAAATTACTCATTTTAAGTACCTTGGTGTCCACTAATCCTCATTCCCTATTTATCATCACCTTCCCACAATCCTAAATTCACATAGCTCGATCACTTACAAACTACTGCTTACCCCTCAAAATTTGGCCTTCTCTATTTTCCAGTATCAAATATCTGCACGTGAAGCAAATATTTATCAAAGGGTCAGAACCTAATACTCTATTGTGATATTCCAATCACTGAAAAACATCCTTGATTTTCCATAAAAGTATGGGTACTCCTCCTTTCCAAATGATCTGTCAAAGCCTAGTTCTGTGTGATACTGTAACATACACCCATTTCTGTGGCAGCCACTCTAGGTTCATGAAGGTATGAGGTTCCTTCATCTACTTTCTCAAATTTATACTTCCTCAAAATATCTGACCAGCACAGAGGAGTATCAGGAGTCTTATACATCAGTTCTGCCATCATCTCTTAATTTTGTGAGCACCCATTTTCAATATATTCACAGAAACTTTTTTCTCCATAACATTTTCCCTTCATATAACTTAAAAATTAATATCCAGAACAGATTAATAATTGAAGATATTCTAATATATGACTCACAAGTAAAACAATTATTTACTTTTCAGATAATATAATTTGAAAAATCAAAATAAACACAGAATAGGAAACAAAAGAGGCAAGCATTCTAGAAACACAAAAAAATTAAGAATGAAGGCAGACTAAATTGTCAAAGAGTGTTTCTTTACTAGAAACATTAAGCAGAACACTTGTCAATTCTCTGACAATTATACCACTATACACACTCTGGACACCTGAGAAGAGAAAAAGGCAAATCAGTGAGGGAGGTACCTCCAGTTGAAGCTAAATATGACTTGAGATCTAATGTTTGTCAAGTACATAATCAGTTACCCAAAACCAGTAACCACACATTCAATCCATCATTTCCAAGGCAATTTTATATACTTCTCCAAGGTTATATACTTTCTATTTTCTATTCTCTTTCAAGATTGGCTTTGATTTAATGTGTAACTTGATTCTCTTGAATAAAACTATTAGATACTGGGACAGGATATAGGGAAGGGTGAGTTATGTAAATCATCATAAAGTTAGTTCTACTGAAGGATAACAGTGAAAATTCCACAAGGCAGCATTCCTTAGCACTATCTGCATATATCATCTGAACAACTTATAAACAAGCTACTTAACCACTCTCAGCCTTTGCTCCCTCAACTATAAAATGGGGATTATAATGTTACCTCATGGACTTGTAAGAAACAAATGAGTTAAAATATAAGTATTTAATCATTATTTGTCAAATAGTGATAATAAAGAACTGAAAATGAGAATGATTTCCAAAATGGATATGATTCCATTGGATAGTTATCTTTAAATTAACAAAACCCTGCTAAAAGTAATATAAATTAATAATGATTTATATTTTATTAAGAAATTATGACATCAACTTAAAACCAAAATTAACAAATAGGTCATATTTGGTATACCAATTGAATTCCTTTGATAGTTACTATATTTTGTTTGTTTTCTTTCAAATCTAATAGACTGGTATCATCAAACTAAAAGCCAAAATAAGCAATTACTATAAGAAATACTTTGGATGAACTTTTCAATATTAAAAATGCACTGACAACTAAGTTCTCTGAGGCAATAGTTCTTAAAATTAAAAATTAGCAGAGGTGAGGGGGAAGGATTGACATTCAAGGAAAAGACAGGATTAAAAAGATAAATTCTGAGAGATTTTCCCTATACACATAAGGTTTTACTATGAAACTCTACTTAAATCAATCAAGATTGTATAAAAACATTTTATAAGCAGGCCCTCATCTAGACAGAAATTGCTATAGAAGAGGCGGCACGGAAAATCACAGGAAAAAACATATCGTATAAAAAATATAGCTGGAAATTTGTTTCCCTTTAGAAAACAATTTAAATTTTCATTTCCATATAAAATAAATTTCAGACAATAAATGTCACAGGATAAGCACTGGCCATAAAAGAAAATAAGTAGGAGCATATAAAATTAAGATTTTTGTTTATTAAAATAAATTAAAGAAAGTAAAGAGACAAGGTATAAATCAGGAGCGAAAGAAAAGGTATCCAGAATATAAAAAGAATTTATGAAAATCAATAAAAAGAACCATAGAAAAATAAAAGAAAAAATAGGTAAAAGACATGAACAACCATTTTTAAAAAACACACATGCATACATATGTTCACAGTCTTATTGATAAACAGAAAAGTCAAGAAAAGAGTGAGATTTTTTTAACCCATTCAGGTGGCAAAAAATTTTAAATCTGACAATATTACATTAAATAAAATATCAATCAACAAGTATATGATATCCATTGCTGGTTGAAGTTCATATGGGTAATATCATTTTAGAAAAGCAATTTGACAATGTCTTGTATAGTTGAGCATTAACATAACTTATGACACAGCAACTCGAATATGAATATACACTCAAGAAAATGTTTTATGTCACCAAGAGACATAAACATAAAGGTTTAGACCAGCACTACCAGTAGAAATAAAAGTGGAAAGAAGTATCCACTAGCAGGAGAAATGATAAATATATTGTGGTATAGTCCAAATACCATATAGAAGTGAAGATGAATTTCATTCTTTGAAAAAACTATGGGAAAATAAACACGAATCTTAGGATAATGGTACCTCTCATTAGGGAATCTGGTGTCAGCAAAGGAAGAGTATGTAGATTGAAGTAAATATTTTTTAATGTTCAGGGTCATAGGTATTTATTCTGATTTAAGATAATGGGTAAATGAAGAAATAAATGAAATAAGGATAATGCATGGAAAAATTACTATATATCATGCTATGATTAATTCTATGCAAAGTTGAAGTTTTCAAAAATGACAAATGCTTTAGAAGTACTTCTCAAATTTTAATATAGATATAAATGCTCAAGAACTTGTTAAAAGGAATATGATGATTCATTAGGTCTGGTATGGAGTTTCAAATTCTGTGTTACCAGCTCCCAGGTGATATGAAATACTGCTGATACCACAGAAGCTATTACCTATATGAGATTCCAGGGAAACTAAAAAGAAAATTCAAGGCAACAATAAATATTCAATATATTTCAATATATCAAAAAGGTTTAAATAAATAAGCACTTTTATTTGGTTAACTTAAAACTTGGTCAAAATAAAAAATAAGAGAAAACATAACGTACCACCATGGTTTTAAGATTGAATATCATTTGAATCAAGAAATTCCGAGACTTAGGGCTGGGAATGAAGCTCAGTAGTAGCATATGTGAAGCCCTAGATTCAATCCCAAGTACCTTAAAAAAATTCACAGACTTGAAGAGCAAACTAATTAAACTGAATACTGAATAAGATAATAAATGCCATATTTTGGAAATTTTATTGCAGTGTTTGGAAATAATGATTTCGTTTTAGCCCATTTCAAAGAGAAGCAAATTCTGAGAAAAGATATTGGAATTCAGAGTTTACTTTGAAGTAAAAGACACATCTTTTGTGAGTTACAAGAAACCATATTAAGAAATATGGAAAGATCACTGGTTTTTTGAAGATCAGAATAAACATATCATTTGAATTTTCAATATTCTTAGTGTTTACTAAAAAAAGTATAACACTACTGGGAGACAAATCACTGGTTGTTAGAAATTTCTTTGAAAGAAGGCAAAAAAAAGGAACAGAAAAGATGACTGACAAAGACATATGTATCCAAGAATGTATGCAATACTAAAAACTCCCACTACTCTAGTAGCATTACCAGCTTTAAGCAAGAGTGAAAAACATATTAACAATACAACATGAAGGGCTAGAGCAGTAGCTTAGCAGATGGAGTACTTGACTGGAATGTTCAAGGACTTGGGTTGGAACCCCCAGCACCATAAACACAACTAAATGTCAGAAAAACAAAAGCCAGATGAAAAACTAAATAAAGTTAATTTTAAAAGATCCATCATGATTGCTGTTAATTGCATATTTAATAAAGGAAATCAACACATAAAGTGAAAAGGTGTTTATTAAAATTATTGTATTGATGAAATATACAATATCAAAGAATTCAGCTAGGTGTTTTTTTTTTTTAAGCGAGAAGGATAGTGCGAGAGAGAAAATCAATCTTATTTAGTTTTTCACTTCATTGTGCATGTGCTGGGGTTTGAACTCACATACCCATGTATGCCAGGCAGGTGCCCTACTGCTGAGCCACCGGCCCGTAATTTAGCTAGTTTTTACTACTAATCTTACCTCATATCTATTTAAAGAAATGAAAGATTACTGTCCTTTTACTGGACAGTTACTCTTATAACATCATATCCAGTACAGGAAAAAGAGTAGGTTAGATTAGTTAAAGAGCAAGTTTTAAAGCAAGTAAAAATCAAATTATTGGGGCAAGAAAAATTTAAAGTAGGGACATACTATGACATACTATTGGAAAAGAGTCAAGCATAATATAATTTCGACTTAGATACATTTATTTATTCTGTTTTCTCTAAACTAGAATCCATGTATCTTAAAATAGTAAGGCATAGTATTTACTCAAACATTTTCTGTAGTAAAATAATGTATTTTTAATAAACAAAAAATGGGGCTGGAGCAGTGGCTCAGTGGTTATGGTGCTTGCCTGGCATGCATGAGCACCATGTTTGTAAAGATGTGTAGGAGCAACAAAAATCAGATGAAAAACTAAATAAAATTGATTATTTCTCTCTCTGTCCCTCTCTTTAAGAAAATAAATAAATAAAAATATATTGTGTCTATCTACAACTAAAATTTTTTTAAAAAGAAGTTACTATTGTGTGCTATTGGTCTATTTGTCTATTTCTATGCTATTACTGTACTGTTTTGATTACCTGAATTTATAATATGTCCTAGTATATGTAATGCAAGTCTCTATACATTATTTTTTCACATTCTCTTACCTTGCAAAAGCACTTAATCTTTCATGCAATTTTAAATTTATCAACTCTGGGAGAATTAAGATTTTTGCTATTGTTTTCTTATCCAAAAACAATCTGTTTCCTTTAATCAGATCTTGTTTTACATATTTTAATAAAATACTGCCATTATTTTCATAGTTATTATACCTTCCTTCAGAAATTAATTACTAAATACTCCGTAATTTGTGCTTCTGTAGAAAATGTAATATTTGCCAATTGGCTAAAAAAAAAAAAAACACATTTCCTAACTGTACATTTCTTCAAAAGAAAAGTTACTGATTACCAGTTGATTAACTTGTATTTGACAGTCTTACCAAATTTTCTTATTTTCTCTAGATTTAAATATTAAGAATTTCTAGAATCTTTTAGGTCATATATCACCACCAAAAAGAGACATTTAAAACTCTATAAATGTTAATATAAGTTACATCATTTGCCTTCTATATTTGCTAAAGTCTCCCTTCTATATTTGCTAAAGTCTCCCGGTTAATGTTGAATAATTGTGATGGGATTTTCCCTATCTATTCTGATTTTAACTGAACTATTTTTAGGATTTAACCAGTCAGAATTACATTCTTTTGGCAGTAACTAAAAGTACTTCATAATATCTAAGCAAGTCTCATCCTCATTTTCATTTGCTTTTAAAGGAACACTTGTTCAATTATATTACTTTTCACCTTTTACTAACTTGGGAGGCAAAGGTAGGAGGATTGCTTGAGCCCAGGAGTTCTAGATCAGCCTGAATAACATAGTAAGACCCTGTTCAAAACAAAAGCAAAAACAGAACAAAATTTAAGTATGTCAGATTCTATAAATATACTAAATCGAATTTATTGTTATTTCATTTCCTTAACCATTATGTATATGTGTTGACAAGAATTGTCTGAACCTTTCCAATAATTTTTACTGTATGTTATTCTCTACTGTAAGTAAATATGATATATACAGGTTTATGTCATTATTTTCTTCATAAACTGTGCCTTTTATTATTATCCATTTTTTCCTCTTTTCAGAATTGTAACCCTTAAATCATATTTTGTTTGATGTCAATGTTACCATTCATGTTTTCTTTGTTTGCATTGGCTTAGTATTTTTATGACAATCATTTAACATCTTTTCTTCATAACTTTATCTTAGGTGTTCTTCTTATAACTTGGTTGGCTTATGTTTTTAATGTAATCTGATAATCTTTTAAAGCAAAAATTTAGTCCGCTTATATTTAAATGTAACAGTTAATAATTCTTAAATTTATAACTTAAAATGGCTTTTCTTGTTATTGTTTACACATTCATCTTTCCTGTATTTTGTTTGAACAAGTGGCTATACATTCTATTCTTTTCTTCTTAATATGAGAGTTCTAATTTTCTACTTATCTTTCCTTTCCTGACTCAATTTAAACCGATACATGTATCTATTATGTATGTGACATTTTCCCCCACCAAGAGTCTATCTATGCCCTTCATTTTCTCATAAGTGATATCTTTAGAATAAATTTTCTTGTCTTTAGAATAAATTACTTCCTTTTTTCTCATCCCCTAGCATTTTCCTTTCTTATACTTCCAGCTACCCAGCCCCTTTATCTCCTGTTTCAATGGGACAGCTTAGTTCATTCAAAATTTTTCTTATAGAAACATGATTCTTTTATTTCAAAAACCTGAAATTGCTTATTCCAAATACTGCTAGCCATGTGCCTTTAAGATGAAATTTTACCTATATTCAAACACAGAATTATGTATAAATGCTCATTTTTCAATATTTTCCTCTTCATCTTCATCCTGAAGTCTTTGTTCTGGTTCACTTGCTGCTTGCTAATAATCTATTCTCAGGCATTTTTCTCAGATGGCTTATAATTATTATATACTCTTAGTTCCTGCATATATCTAAATGATAACTTTGGGGGCACTGAGAATTTTGGATTATGGTTATTTACGTTTTGCAATCTGTAGTAGTCTTTCAATTACCTCCTTGTTTCCAGTATTGCAGATATGAAGTCCTATGAGACTTTTATATATTTTTTTCTGTATAGGAATTTGTTCTACTTGACAGTTTATGTTTCAGTTAACCTGTAGAATTCAGAAATTTATCAGGATTTACCTATTCTTCCTATTGATTAAGACCATGAATTAGTAAGCCCTTTCAATCCATAGACTCTTGACTTTTTAAATCTCAATTTGATTTTAATATTTTTAAATTATAGCTATCTTTCATCTAATTTCTTCCTCTGTAATTCCTATTGTTCATACACCTTAATTTCTATATCATGCAAATTTCACCTTTTTATTCATGATATTCAATTTATTTTTGTTCCACGCTTTGATATATTTCTTGTGTTTGGTCTTTTAGTATACTAATTCATGTTTCTTCATCTTTTTTTTTTCCCTGTACAGGGACTCTGTACCACTGAGCTACATTCCTGGTGCCTTTTTTCATTTTTTATTTTAAGACAGGATCTCACTAATTTGCTGAGGTTGGTCACGAACTTACAATCAATTACTGGCATGTGCCACCATCCCCAGCTCCTCTAAATTATATTTCAACACTGACCATGTTCTCCCTCAATTTGTCCACTAAGGTATTCAAATGAAGTATTTTCCTTAATACCAGAAATTCTCTTTATTTGAATTTCCTTAAGTGCTCCTAAAATATTTACTAATTTCAAAGTCAGGTTCCATCTTTCTTAGTAAATTATAACTAGTTTTCTTTGGTGTATGCTCTTGATTTTGCTAGCTGATTATCTTCTCCACAAATGGATTAAATTTTCATTGATAACTCATTGTAGCTCAGGTATGATGACAGCATCCTAAATGGAAGAAGTGCCACAAGTGGTGAAAAGAAATATAGACTGTCAATTCCCTGCCAGGCACATGGAAAAAGATCTCCATGTTGTCTGATTTTTTTTTTTTTTGTAAGACTCCAAGACAGAAAAGACTCCATTCAGTTATTTTGACTTTTTAGTTATCTGGAGAGACTTGGATTCTTAAAAAGTGTAAATATTCATCTGCTCCCTTAGGGGTTAACAGACTTCTCAAGGCCAATTTCTTCTTCCCAAAGTCTGCTGATTTCTGATATTAATCATGGACTCCTGCAGTTTTTTTCTTAGTCGCTTGCCAAACTGAAGGTAGGTAAGATGTATGTCTTTTCTGTCAAACTTAAAAGATTATGATGTATAACCTACTACCTCCATTTTAGATTCCCCCTCCCCCTTTGAAGATAGTAACTCTCTCACCTGTGTACGCCCATGTCCGCCCACCTTTTTCCAAGGACCCCTTCGGATACCCAGCTCTTCCAGTGAACTCTGAATCACTATGACCCTCACCAAGTGTGCCTAGACACCCACCCCCCATTCTCTCCCAGTGGCCACCTACTCTCTCTTGCACGTGCCTCCACCTAATCACTGCCAATCGTGCAGACTCTACACCCAAGCTCCTCCAATTAGGGCAAAGGGCAGTATCGGATCAGGTTGGAATTAAAAACTCCTCACTTCCTTGCTAGGCGCGCATTTTTCTTTCACCCTTCGGCTGAAATAAAATTTCTGCCTTGCTCACCCACACTCAACTACGTGTTTGATTTCATTTATAACAGGTACAAAAGTTTTAGAGCAAAATTTCTCTCCCAAGGTTTCGTGGTAGTTGTTCACAGATTGCATCAGCCATTTTGTTCACAAGTAGGCTTAGAACTGGAAATGAAGGGGAAGAAGGAAGAGAACCATATACAGATCAACTTGTTTTTTTTTTTAAATCCTCCATTTTAAAATACTCTGGGAGTAGGATGGGTTATTTTATTATATGTTTAAATTTTATTGTAATTGTTCCCAATAATCAACAGTTTTCTCAGAAGACATATTCCTGAATACAGTATATACAAATGACAATATGTTTTCCATTTGCTCTTAGAAAAACATCTCCATATATACTATAGCTATTAATCACTTTATGTAAGCTTTAATGCAATTCCAGTTTTAATTATTTCAGGACATAATTATCTTTTGTTTTGAAAACAACTCCGAATCAATTTGTTGTAGTTCCAGTTAGTAGAATAACAAATTATGTCTTTGGCCAATCAAGTAAAACTTCCAATATGTACTACCAAGTCCGATAAATAAGAGAAGGATGTCACTATTACACAGGAATTAAACATCTGTCCAACATGTGGTTTACATCATACTGTCTTCAATATTGTTCATAGCACAATTATGTATTTTACATTCTGGAAGAGCTGTGGATATAATATCACTAATATTAAAATATTTAACTAGACTTGCTTTCTAAATAACCCAGATAAGGTAAAATTAACTAAAACTTTTTTAATTAAGTGAAATTGTATGATCATCATTTTTTGACAAATTAAAAAAGCTCATATAAAATGTTTATAATCTCAACTGCAATCTACAAAGCACAAAAAGTACTATGGTTTATTTGTCCTACTAGCCAGATAGGAATCATATAGGATATGAAATTTGGGTTTCACCTTGAATCAGTAGGTAATGTAATTCTGTGTACTCTATTCAACACAATATCCTGAATTGATTGTAGCAGATTTGCTTTACTACTGATGGGTGATATCTGATTTATTTCTTTTCTGAATCACAATAAATAATACTTTTTTATTGAATTTCTACCATCATAGAATTTCATTAAGTATCTAAGATCTTGGGCATGTGTAAAAAATTGAGGGTCTTGGAAAATTCCAGAGAAAGTCTAAAACAGGTAATAATTTTCACAGTGCTAAATCTGAATCAGAGTTAGCTGAAAGTAAGGAAATAGGTAGGCTGGTAAGCAACAATTAAAGTCACATTCCTCAAGGAAATTAAAAAAAAAAACAAGCTTGTCCAACAAACATTTATTGAGTCCCTCTTGTGTGACAAATATCATACTAATATCAAGGCTACCAAGATGAATATGAATAAAGTATGGCATCTGTCCTTAAGAGACCACATTCAATGTGTATAAGTCTAAATGTTACTTTTCTGAAGTGAAAAATATCAGACTTTGAGTTATGAGTTAAACTTGTACATAAAACACCAAACTGAACCAAATTCACTTTACACCAGAGCCACCGATTTTTGCATAATAAAACTAATCATTACACATACAACAGTGTCATCATTACACATACTGTCAGGTGTGCATAACCCAGATGTACAGATAAACAACCACCATTTATTTTTGCCTCTTATATATTTTGTTTCAAACTGTAACTTTGTTACAAATGTTGAGACTACAATACAAAATATCTGCATCAGAAGGACTTGGAATCCTTTTCTTATTTTTCTATTCAACTTCTCAACTCAAAAAATCCCCTCTAACCAATAAAAATTTTAAAAAAAGAAAAGAAAAGAAAGAGTAAGGGAGAATTGGTAATACATACTTGAAAAACTAAAGTAAGCTGACATCATTTTCCTGTGGGGGGGGGGACTCTTTATGTCATAGTGTTACTTTGCTCTAGAATAAGAAAGATTATTAGAAGCATAAGTTTTCAATGAACTTCTCTGAAGGACGTGAACATAAAGGATGCTGAAATGCAAACAACATAGCTGTTAAGAAGCTTAGGTACCGTAGGATATCAAAAGGACCAAAACAAGAATAGATCTAAAAATGAACCTGAAGAAGAAAGCTGCCATGTTGGATTTTAATACTGATGTTTTTTCCAACTTCATAATATTTTTTCAGCGATACAACCACTTGAAGCCTACAAAATTATCATTGCATTATATATCCCAAATGCACTAAAATTATGTCCAAATAAAATATCAAACATACTGTGGTAAGTCGTGTTGATATAGCTTTTTCATTATTCTTTCACATCTCATACATGTAACATAGTTCAAAAATAAATATTATCTCTTATAAAAACTTATGAAATCTTTAGTATCCTGTAGATAAAGGATGCACAAGTACAAATATTTAGTTAGAAGTAAATTATTTGAAATTAAAATTTACTTTAAAAAAATCTAATTTATTTCCATTCACTCATGCTATCTTAAATATAATCCAAATTCATGTATGTTGATTTTATTAGCTAAACTGATCATCAGAAATGCATTTATACTATCAAATAAAATTGAACCTTTCTTTCATTATAATGGCATATTAAGGAAAAGTTAAAACTACATAAGCAAAATCTAGACTATGTTCCATGCTAAGCTTGGTAGAGCATGGTTTAAAACTCCATGAACATGGGAAGGAGAGCAAAGGCTAAATTACATAATGAATTAAATAAAATTAAGATATAAGTTATTTCACCCTCATATCCATCCAACCCTTCAGGAAAGTAACAGGTGTTTCCTTGTATTTGAAAGCTTAACTTTACATAATAACTGATAAATACCCCCAAGAACAGTTCAGAATCCAGTGGCACACAACAGGCACTCAATACATTGTTTACCACACAGTTTATTTTTGCTAAATCGGATACTTTGTAATATGCTTAAACATGTTACCTAATCTAGGCTAGTTTTGACTATGGTATTTTTTGTGCCAAAGGCATAATGGTTGCTGTATCATAAATACTAGATGGCCCATATTTATGCCAGCTCTTGGTTTCTGAAACAAATGGGACACATATAATAAACAATAAACTTAAGACATCCCAAGTCAGTAGGATGAACCAGTTTTAATATATTATTTCTGTTCTACCACACCTTTACTTTCCTATGATCCCAAGTTCTTGGTTATTCAATCTGGTTTGATTTAATTTTCCTTTTTGACTTTTACCTTCCCCATAATCTGAATTCGTAACCCTTCCTTTGACCTACTCCTACTACTGAATCCATTTTCTGTAAAACCTTTGCACAAATTCTCTCAGCATTTGTAATTCTAGACTGAAAAGTTAGATTGTAAAACCAGACTCTTCCATAGCAACTATTCCTCCCACTTACAACTCTGTTTCCTTCTCTAGAACCTTTTCCAAATTAAGTATGTCTTTCTTTAAATAAAATTACCAGTAGTAATCTGGGCAAATTCTGAGTGAAAAGGGTCCCCGAATACAGGCCTGATTGGGTAGTAATTAATAACTTAGGTCCTCTAGATCTGGACATGTGTTTGAATTACCATCTGTTATATATTATCTTTGTGACTTTGAATAACAAATTTATTTACCCTTTCTGAGCCTTAGCTCATCATTAAAATTGGCATAATAAAAGTATTATCTCATAAGATGGTAGAATTAACTAAAAAAATACAGATATAACCAATGTCTAGTTCAGAGTAAGCTTACAATAAATGTTGACTACTGTTGTTATTGTTGTTGTTATTATTAAGTACAAGGATTAAATGTATTTCTTTTTTTTTTTCTCACTATGCTTCCCACTAAAAATTCTACTTGTGTTTTTGACACCAATGTCTTTACAAAACAGTGTACAGTTATTCCTCAATACATGTGCTGGGTTTCAATCAACACTCAAAAATCAGTTTCATTTAAGCTCATTTAAAATATCTTTCCCATAAGTCACATGTACCGAAACACTCATACCACTTTTTGTCCCCAATGATTGATCTAAAATTTTTCTTACAACTTTTATTAACTAGACATTTGGTAGGCTAGAAAGATTTTATATTACCTGTTATATTGTAAAATTTACTATATATTATACAGGGTGACTTATAAAATGTAATATGATCAGTAACAAGAATATCTGGAGCTGGAGGTAATTACAGGAAAGGGAGAGGACTCAGAATGGTATAAATTTCTGTTCACTTCTGTTCCCATTTATGAAGAGGTAGTATTTGTTAGAGTTGAGTTTCTTATATCTATTTATAATAGCAAAAAGAAAATATGAGTCAATTAAAAGAAACTGAAACTTTAAATGAAAACATTGCAATTATCATTGAATATACAGTTAAATATAGATCTATAAAGTATGTCCACAAGAATTGCATAGAGTTGTTTTTTCTATAAATGACAGGGCAGGCAGTATGTGCAAAGTCTTATCTAACAGAGATTAATAGTTCCTTTGTTCTTTTGTACCAGGGATTGAGCCAGGAGTGCTTAACCACTGAGCAACATCCCAGTTCTTTTTATTTTTTATTTTATTTTACTTTATTTATTTTTTATTTTTTTTTAGACAGGGTCTCATTAAGATGTTTAGGGCCTAAGTTGCTAAGGCTAGATTTGAACTTGTGATCCTCCTGCCTCAGGCTCCTGAGCCACTAGGATTACAGGTGTACACCACCATGCCCAACCTAACACACAGATTCTTTCCAGTAACCCTTATCAAAATAAATAGTAAAATTTCTTTGCCTACTTTACTGTCCCTCCTATGTGAACCTACTCCTGGATGGGTATAATGTAGAGTCAAAAATAAAATGCAGTAGTTAACAATTGCAAATTTCCTAAGATCTGTATGGAGATAGTTCATGGTTACTCAAACTGTATGTACATCCCACTTAAACGAGAAAGGTACAAAAACAAAATTCACCTTTTTTCTTTGAAGATATATTTCTTGAACAACCGAAATATTTTATGGTATTAGAAAATGATGACAATTAATTCATTATTATTGCTTGTTCTCCCTGAACAACTTTATGCAGGATGAGATACAAGGAATCAAGTTAATGAATTCTATTACTAGTATAGCTTCATGAGTTAAGGTAAGTCGGTGAAAAAATTATGTAAACTAATACATTTATTACTTTTACCAACTGTAAAATATTCTAAGCACTTAGTACATAACTCTAGATAGTTATATATTATGCTATTTATGAAAACTATGTTTAAAAATGAAATCGATCAAGAACTAAAAGAAAAAAAAACAAAGTAAAATATTTTACATGAGTATTTTACTTTTTCCTAAAGGTCTAAACATTACCTCCAGTATCACTACCTGAAGTTAAAGATTAAAATGTTGATGAAAACATCTTGGGATGATGAAACTATGGTGGAAATCCACATAGACTATATGACATGCCCAAGATCATACCACTAGTTAGTGGTGGCACTAAATTTAGAACTTCTACTAACTCTTACATCCAAGATTTTGACAATGTGGAATAAAATAATTTAATTTAATATACGAGGGACTGACATTCTAGCTGTTGACCCTCAAGTTAAAAATCACTGAGCTTAATGAATTCTACTTCTTAATTACATCATCTTAAGAAAGTAAGTTTAGAATTTTATAGCATTAGTTAGAAATAATGAAAACTTAGAAGAAAGTTTATATTTTCCCTTAAATCAAAACTACAGAAAAGCACATTTTTTTGACATCTAAAGGAACCCAGAGATTTACGATGTGCGTATAAGACATAGAAGGCAATGGGAAATATGGTGGTTATGTTTTTTATTTGTTTTCTAAATTGTTAGAAGTTCTTCTAGTTTCC
Organism: Aplodontia rufa; assembly: GCA_004027875.1. Classification (NCBI taxonomy): domain Eukaryota; kingdom Metazoa; phylum Chordata; class Mammalia; order Rodentia; family Aplodontiidae; genus Aplodontia; species Aplodontia rufa. The sequence continues at coordinate 6,261 of PVKS010003337.1, read as the reverse complement.
TTTTGCAATGGTAATCTGTGTTCCAAGAATGAAGGTACACATAAAATGAACTTCTAATAATTTATAAAATGGTGAAGTACAAATAAGTAAATCTTTAGAAACTTATCAATGACAGTAAGATAATGGGTACCAAAAATTTCAAAACTAAAAATGTTTTTCATCTTGTGTTAAATTAGAACACCTCTAAAAATGTCAAAAATAATTGAAAAGAGATTAAACCGGTATACCCAACCCTCTAAATTGTGTGTATATTTTTCCTGAAGTGCATATTCATGAGCTGACAGTAAAGACAGGCTGCCTGCTTTGACTATAGTTCTGTTTACCTTGTACTGTCAAGAATGGATTTGACACAGTATTAATATTGCTATTTTTATTGATATAATTAGCACTGCTATAAATAATTCCTTGGCCTGCCACATCTAACTATATTCATTTCAATCAGCAATATTAAGCCTTCTTTTTCTTATATAATATCTTGGAAATAAACTTCTGGCCTAAAGAACTAAAGTGACCTCACGCTAAGAAAATTACTGAAGAAACAAAAACAAACCAAAAAAAAAAAAAAAAGAAAGAAAAAGTAGTTGCCTTGTCAATAGAGACTACTGTTTTGTGTATGACTTCACTAAACAAACTAGTTTATATTTGTTTGAAACTAAAGTTTCTCACCAATCTGCTGTTTCAATTTCACATCACACCATATTGTACCTAAAACAGGCAATCTGGATTTCTGTTGCTATTCCCCCCGCTCCAAACAGCTCAGGAATGGGACTGAAATATAAGGCTTTAATCTATAAGGCACAAAATTAAGACACCCCAAATTGAGAAGGGATCAGTAAAAATAAGTATGCTTGAAACCATTTATATAATTGCTAGTGGGTGGCCAACCCACTTATGAGTTTTTTATTATTATATGAAAGCAAAATCAAAACATTCTATCTTGCCTCTAGAACCCATCATCTGTGACAATAACCTTATCTAGACCTTGAATCATTTGTTCATTAAACAAAGTGGGGTGAATGACCCAGTGTATATTCAACACAGAATATGAAGGCCAAAACAAAATGATAATATAATTCAAAACAAGTTTGTGGACATTTTAGACTAGTACATTAAAACCTTTCTTTGTCTCTACCACTACTTGACAGATGGTTAGCCCTCACACAGCCTAGTATCTCTGGCAAAGAAATGACTGTGTCTAGCCAATAACACCCCAAATTTTGACTTAAAATGTACTGTACACATGCTTAGACTTACCTTACAAATATGAATATTAATAGAATTAGACATGCTTATTTTATTACTATAAAAAAAACTTGACAGGATTTTATCTTTTGAACTATGAATACCTCTTTTTGAAACTGTCAATTATCTTATGTGGATTCACGTTCTGTGAACTTCCCATTTCAGATTTTGCTCATTTATGGACAGCTTGATAATCATGCTTTAAGAAAACTTCCAAAATAACATACCAGCCCTAAAGAATTACAAAATATTACAAAGATTTAATTAGCTTTTCTTTCTATGTTATTCACAGGAAAATTCTGGTAACAAAGTGTGTTAAACAAAATCACCTGGGAACTTTGAATATACTGCATATCAAGGACCACAGGGCAGAACTGGAATCATTTATCCAATACTGAAATATGTCTTTATTAAAAGACTGCTTATATATATATATATATATATATATATATATACTCAGACACACATAAACATACAATGATCAACCATCCTTAGAACTAGGGAAAGTTCCTAGCTTTTAACATTCTATTAACCATTCTTCCACTTTGCCCTTCAAAAAAAAAAATTCAGCTAAAACAATATATCCCATGTTATAAAACTTTCATGTCCTCCTAAATTTTTCTATCTAAAGCTTTCATATGATGACAAGTCTATATAAAAACAGAGACAATCACAAAGTACTTGAAAATGCATTCGAATTTAGGTTGATCCTGCTACATATTAGCATACAGATCCTAATATATATGGAGACAAACCCTGGACATCAGAAGGAAGACTAGAAGAAATATTATGTATAAAGTAAGCTATCCCATTTATGGACTAAACTTGTATTTGGCTAACAAAGTAAGACTCTCTGACAGAGAAAAATCAGAACTTGTTATTAATAAACCATGAACTAGATTTTGGAAAGGTGAGACACCCACTACTTGAAGCCACAAAATCAAAGTTAAATCATACACTCATTTAACAAGGCACCAAGTTTCCTTCTGTTAGAACCTAGGATTTTTCCACCTACAGACTAAATGATTAAATTAATGCTAAAATCTTCTGCAATGTTCCTTTTGCATTACAAATGATCTATTAAATCAGAGAAGTGCCAATCAAATGCTTTCGGAGTTTTAAAAAAAAAGGGTTAAATAACAAAGTGTTTTTTCATTGCAGGCCTTTTTTTCTAGCTGTGTAATGTCGACTATAAGTTAACTATAACTTTTATCTTCTTTTGATAAAACCACAACTAAAAAGATTAAGGTACTTGACTTTTCAGAAATATTCCTAAAACAATCCTAACCAGAAATTAACAAATATTCTAGCAGTTGTTTTACTCCACTCTGCTAACAAAACAATGCTACATTTGAATTTTACAGTAAATTTCAAGACACAGATTTCTTTATTAAATATAAAGCAACATTTTATTTCAAAAACATGATTAAAATTATGAAAAATATAAAACCTCTGTCAAAAAGACAGCGAAATATATGGAGGCGTTTCATGACAATAACAAAAGGTACAAATATAAATAAACTAAGCTCTCCCTTTCCTATACTTGGAAACTGGTAAACACCTTCCTCTCCCTGAAACATCCATAAGCTCTTTCAAATCCTAGTTCCTAAAATAAGCAGCTAGATTTTAAAGTTTCATCCAAAAAATCTCTTCTCCTAGCCATGTGGTATACACATAGTGTATGTGACATTACAAGGTAAGTTTCACAAGGGCAGGCAATTTCTACATTATTTACTGTTTTACATTTCAAGTGTCTAGAATAGTGTCTTTAACAATTTGATTTAACATTCCATTTAAGAAAAACATGACTACTGCAGAGAATAAGAGTCTATTAAGCTCCACTCCCATATTATAAATGTTGTAAAGAAGTTTCTCAGGGCTAGAGAGGTGGCTCTGCAGTTGGAGCGTTTGCCTGGCATGCAAGAGGACCCAGGTTCCAACCCCAGCACCACATACACAACTAAGTGTCACAGCAATGAAAACTAAAAATAAAATTGATTTTCTCTTTCTCTCTCACTGTCCCTCTCTCTAAAAAAAGAAAAATAAAAGTTTCTCCTTGTCACTTATTCTGAAGATATTTGGAATAATTTGAAGTCATTTTTATAAATAATAGATCTTTTACAGGAATTTGGTTGTAGCTTTTATTGCTCTTCTCAAACGACCTAATTACAGTCTACCATTCTTCTCGGAAGTTCAATTTATGTGAAAGTATTCTGAGTACTTTTACTAATGAAACAAAAATAATTCACTTAAAATCACTTTTCCCTGGGGCTGCAGTGGTGGCTCAGTGAGACAGTGCTTGCCTGGCATGCACAAGGACCGGGGTTCAATCTCCAGCACCACATACACAATTAAGTGGGAAAACAAAACAAAACAAAACAAAAACCAGGAAAAAACTAAAATTCTCTCTTAAAAAAAAAAAAAAAAAAGCTTTTCCCTTAGATTCTCTTCCTTATCCAAGTAGTCAAATTCTTACTAAAATGACAGAAAGAGGAATTGTATACTGGTAGTCTCAACTTTGCAGCCTAACTACATGGGAAAATTGGAGTCACATCAGGTAAATCCAAACACTACCAAGCACCCTCCCCCCAAAAAAAAACCCTCTCATATTAAGTTTCTTCTTCCTCAATTATTTCCTTTAATCTCATCCTGTCTTCTAGCAGCTACTCAGTGTACACATGATCTACATCAGTATCTTCTTGATATAGTAATATTCTTAAAAACGCTGGCCTAAATGAGTAAGTATAAAGACTTCTTCCTGGAAATGAAAAAAATTTGACAATTTTTAGTCTCAAAATCTTAACCTGTTAAAACTGGAATATCACCATGAAAGGGCATACTGGTTTGAGGTCTAGTAGTAAGTTTTTCACCTTTTCATATCCAAAAGGCCTGTATTTTGCTGCTCTTTAAGATCTGAAATCATGAAGTATTCAATTGCCTAGCTCATTTCAGCAGCTATTGCGTTTCTAAAAACTCACTTTTCTTCTTCTCATCTGTTTATTTAAGCACCATGAGTTCTCAAATCTAAACTCCTTCAAAAATGAGGCCAATGGAAACCACAACCCCAATCTTGGTAATTAAAATTTGAGTAACACCAATTATTCAAGGACACCTTCAAAACCTTTCTTGTGAGAATAGGATTCAAACGATGACACAGGGGTATCACCATGTGCCTCAATTCTGATACATTCTGGCTAAGAAAGACAAAAGGTCAAGGGCATGAAAATCAATATAAGCAGGATTTCCCCCTAAAAATATAGATATCCCTAGTTATAAAGCAAAAATGTACAGAACAGTCAAATCTTGACTGATCAAATCTACACGTGGGTGGATAGGGGTGAGGGTGAAGTCTATTCCCACAAGATGGCAAAGGGTCCTTGAGATTAGTAGCAGGAACAGGAATGAAATTGAACCATTTATTAATTGAAATTCAGTGTTTATGTGTATGGAATTTATTTTAGAAATAGTAATTATATGCCTAAGCCTTTCAGTGGCAACAAGTTACAACAGTAACTTTAGAACAGAGTTCACTTGAAAACACTGGGGAAATGAGTGACCTGACAATTTTATCAACTGAAATTTACACAATGCCTCCAATGAGAAAACTTCATTTCAGCAACATTTTGGTATTTGTAGTGGTAAAATAGTGAAGATAATTTTCACACTTCTAGAAAGGTATGTTCAACTCAGCTGGGGCCAAAGCCGAGGACAGTACTACACCCACAGGCTTCGAAATTACTTCCTGTTTCATTGAGCTTTTTATTGGAGAGCTGTCATCCTGCTACTGACCTCGTTCAACCCGGTTCGGAGTAGATCAGCGGATCACCGCGCTCGGTAGTGTAGCTGTACGCCATATTGTGTTTTTCGCTCCTGTTTACAGTTTACGTGTGTGTCTAGCATATGCTCGTGCAAGTGTGTTTATCAATAGAACTTTTAGAAAATCCCTGCCTCCTGCCTCTCCAGCATCCTTTAAAAGGGTAACGGCTTCGAGGGTGGGGGAGGACCTGAAAGCCACACAGACAGGAATGCATTAAACAATGCAAGAAGAGAGCGTATGAACTTTCAAAAATCTTCCGTTTATCTCAGATATCAAAAAGCGTTAACATTTTTTAATGTTTCCAAAGTGGCCCACAGAAGAAGAGAAAGGAGGACAGGTAGGTCTTCCCTTTCCAAGCCCCCTCCTCTCTAGTCGTGGAAGTGAAGCTGGCGGGGGCCGGGAGCTCCGGCGTCTGGAGAGGCGTCCAGCGGCTCTGGGGCCAGGACACCTCCCGCCCCCGGTTCTCTGAAGACGTTCCAGAGACCGCGAGAGCCACGGCAAGCGGGGGAGGGCGAGAAGGGAGGGGGCGGAAGACAAGCGGGCGCCTCTAGCAGCTCCTGAGCCCCGGCTAGTCCCCCTCAGCTCCTCTTCTTGGAAGCGGCAGCTCCAGGCGCAGGGAGTAAAGAGAAGAAGGGAGAAGACACGTTTCCAGATGCGGGACGCCCCGCCCGCTCCCAGCACCCGAAGACCCTCCCCGACAAGTCGGGTGAGGCCGCGGCCGTGCGCGAGGAGGGGCGTCTCGGAGAGGGGCCGCGCGTGGGGCGGGGCGCCGGGCGCGCGCTGGGCCAGCGGACGGCCGGCGGGCTCGTCGCTCCGTAAATCGCTCCCCCAGCCCCACCCCGCTCCCTTCTTTCCCAGTCCCGCCGCCCCCGACTCCAGCGCCTCGCAGACGCCAGGCCCCCTCGGCACGCACACACCCCTTTCTTCCCCCCGCCCCACAACAAATTAGAGTTTTTGGCGTTACCTCCTCGCGCTCTTTAATCTTCTTTCCTCAACTCCTAAACTTCCCCCCGCCCCTACTTCTTCGGCAGAAGGCCCACATTGGGCGCCTCACGCCGCGAACCTCCAGCTTTCACCACTATTTGGTTACTCTGGTGCCACTCTTGGCTTCAGTGAGCCAATAAGAATAGAACGCCCCTCGTGAGGTTGCCGCCCATAAACAACATGCACTCTTCCTCCTGCCTTCTCTGTCCCCGCCCCCA
>PVKS010003336.1:83959-105182 GCA_004027875.1 Aplodontia rufa | reverse complement strand
TTTTTTTTTTTAAAGAGAGGGACAGTGAGAGAGACAGAGAAAGACAGAAACAACTTTATTTAGTTTTTCACATGACCTTCATTGCTCCAACACTCAGTTGTGTACGTGGTGCTGGGGTTTGAACCTGGGTCCCCGCGCTTGCCAGGCAAGCGCCGAAACCGCTGAGCCACCGCTCCAGCCCCCAGAGAAATCTTTCTTTCTTTTTAAGAGAGGGAGAGGGGCAGTGAGAGAGAGAGAGAGAGAGAGAGAGAGGAAAAGAGAATCTATTTTATTTAGTTTTTCGTCTGGCTCTCATTGCTCTGACACTTGTGTATGTGGTGCTGGGATTTGAATCTGGGTCCTCACGCATGCCAGGCAAGCACTGTAACCACTGAGCCACTGTTCCAGCCCCCAAAGAAATCTTTCTTGAGTGGAGGTTCAATTGGGTCCATCTATACCACGGAGCTAATAGGCTAACAGGCTCGACTACAGAGGGTGACAGTGAGGATTAAATTATGTTAAACCTACAAAATGCTTAGTGAGAACCCAACACATAGAAGGGCCTAAATAAATCTTACTACTTTGTCTAATCCCTCCTCAAATAAATATCTATTTTGCAATAATAAAATTTCTCTTAAAGACTTCCCATTGATCATAGGATAAAGTCCAAAATTCTTTTTTTTTCCTTCTCCCCTGCAGTGCTGGGGATCGAACCCAGGGCCTGGCACTTACTAGGTAAACACTCTACCGTTGAGCTACATTCCCCAGGTCAAAGTTCCAAATTCTTGATATGCCCGGCATGGTCCTGCCAGATCTATCCAGGGCTTTCTCCATCCAATCGCAACCTTCCTTCCTCACATGTTCTTCCTTGTCCTTTTGTCCCTGCATGGCTACTTTGTTCGTTTGTTTCTGCAGCGCTGGGGATCGAACTGAGGGCTTGGTATGTACTATGCAAGTGTTCTACCACTGAGCAATAGCTATAGTTCTTTTTTAAATTTTATTTTCAGAAAGTTGCTGAGGCTGGCCCCAAATTTGTGATCCTCCTATCTTGGCTTCCAGAGTACTAGGATTGATTACTGATGTCTGTGCCCAACAAAAAAAAATTTTTTTTTGTTTTTTTGTTTTTAAGAGAGAGAGGAAAAGAAAGAGAAAATCAATTTTATTTATTTTTTCATCTGGTTTTTGGTTTATCCAACACTTAGTTGTGTATGTAGTGCTGGGGTTCAAACTCGGGTCATTGCACATGCAAGGCAAGTGCTCTACCGCTGAGCCAACTCTCCAGCCCCGCAAAGGAGTTCTTTCTTGACATGTGAATTTGGTCACTCAGAAATGAGAAACACTCAAGTCTTCACCCCTGTAGGATCCAACTGTTAGGTTGTATATGATCTGAACGTAAAAGGAAAGAATTTCTGCTGCCACAACCAGCTGAGACATGTTTTTTCAGGCCAGAAGCATCACACAGAGCCAATCTTGAGAGAAGATGGAACACTCCAGCACCATACTTAAGCTTCTCCCCAGAGAGGGGAAGTGAGTTGCCCAAGGTCTCCAGCCATGGGAGTGAGAACCTATGCTGGCCACAGCAGAGGTTGCCTCCAGCCTTGGGAAGAGAAAACCAAGGCAGGAAGTTGTAGGTCTCTGACATTGGTGTCAGAGATTTAAAGATCGGAAGGGTAAGGCCTGTGGGACCTCAAACAAATCATACCCTCCTTTTTTTCTTTATTTCACCATCTGTAATAGAGAGTCTTGGGTCAAGTGCCCCTTGGAAAGCAGACTCTGAGATGGAAATTTGCATACAAGAGGTTCATTAGGGAACAACATCATCGGACAGTGAGAAGCAGGACTAGGCAGGGGAAGTCGGGTTTCAGTGCAGGCTACCTGCTCTGAAGGGGGAGTGTAGAGCTAGGATAATCCCTCAGAGCTGTTTCAAAGGACGGCAAAAGGGCCAGGCCTCTGTCCACTCTCCTATCAACCAGTCATTGGAAGCAGACTCTCTGGAGGGGACACAAGTGTGAGTTAAGTTGCTCTCTTCAACCCAGGACAGTTCCCAAAGAGGGACTCGGCTAACGTCCTTCAGCAACCAGCCCAGCTCTGGTGAGGATGTGGGAAAGAATGACTGGGTGGCACCACATCCACTACAGAGGAATGCAGATGAGCACCTGCCAACTAGGTGCTTCCGTGGGAAGGAATCCTCTCTTCTCCAATGTGTTGTAGCTGCTGCTAATTCTTCTTCCTCTTCCTCTTCTTCTTCTTCCTCTTCCTCTTCTTCTTCTTCTTCTCCTCCTCCTCTTTTCTTCTTCTTCTTCTTCCTCCTCCTCCTCCTCCTCCTCCCCCCCCTTCTTCTTCTTCTTTCTTCTTTTTTTTTGGTAACAGGGATTGAATCCTGAGGCACTAGAGTTATATCCCTAGTCCTGCCAGTCCTTTTTATTTTTTGAGACAGGGGTGCGCTAAATTGTTGAGGCTGGTTTTGAACTTATAATCCTTCTGCCTCAAGCTTCTGAGCTACTGGGAATTCAGGCGTGCGCCACTGAACCTGGCTCATCTCTCTCTTCTGAAGCGCTGATCACAAGTGTAATGTAAATCAATCGCTGAGTAATGATCTAATATGTGTCTCTGTCACTTGACAATAAATCCTGAAGAAGCAGGAATCCTGCCTGTCTCCCTCACTGTTGTATCTCTGGGGCATGTTATTTGTTATATACACAACATCTGTAGAATGAAAGAATACCAGGGAAGCTGTTAAAGATGCAAATTTGCTAGCTCTGCCTCCATACACTCCATACACTCCTAGAGGATAGGAGACTCTAAGGTACAAAAGTTTGTGAACTCTCTAATTCACCTGTCAGTGGCTCTGGTGAATGTTTGAAACTTGCAGGAGGAGACTCACCCACCTTGTTTTCCTGCTCACTCTCAGCAGCCTTCCATCCAAGCATGTCTTCAAAAACCAACCAAACAAAAGAATGTAGCCACTAGCAACCTTCCCACAAACTGACATGCGTAGATAAATCCTGGTCTTAGATGGCAGGCTGCAGAAGTCTTAAAACAGATTTCTTATATCCAATCTCGAACAGAGTTTTCAATTTCATGTGCAAATTGAACATGACAAAAAAATGCAGATTGAGGAATTGAGGGGATAGGGAGTTTGGGAACAAAAGCAATGCTTCCCTGGGCATGCACATGCTTGTAATCCCAGTAACTCAGGAGACTGAGCCAGCCTCAGCAATTTAGGCCCTCAGAAGCTTAGCAAGACCCTGTTTCAAACTGCAAAGGGCTGGGGATATGACTCATGAGTTAAGTGCCAATGGGTTCAATCCCTAGCAAGAAAACAAACAAACAAACAAAAAGGCAATGCTACATAATGAACTCTGTAATCAGACTGACAAGGGTCAAATTCTACTTCAGTTGCATGGCCTTAGGCAAATTTCTTTTATGGGTACTGAACCCAGAGGCACATCCCCAGCCTTTTTTTTTTTTTTTTTTTTTTTTAGGGAGAGTGAAGAAGAATCAATTTTTTATTTGTTTTTTCGTCTGGCCTTTATTTCTCCAATACTTAGTTCTATATGTGTAGCTGGGGTTCAAACCCAGGTCCTTGTGCATGCCAGGCAAGTGCTCCAACTGCTGAACCACGCTCCAGCCCACCACCCCCACCCTGTTTTTGTTTTTATTTTTTGAGATAGGGTCTAAGTTGCTTAGGGTGTCACACTAAGTTGCTGAGGCTGACCTGGAACTTGCTATCTTCTTGCCTGTCTCCTGAGTCACTGGGATTATAGGTGTGCACCACTGAGCCCAGCATGTCACTTTTTTTTTTTCTTAAGAGAGAGAGAGAGAAAGGAAAGGGAGAATCAATTTTATTTCGTTTTTCATGTAGCTTTTGTTGCTCTGACACTTCATTGGGTACACGGAGCTGGGGTTCTAACCCGTGACCTTGCGCAAGCCACTGAGCCACCACTCCAGCCCCCCTGGCAAACCTCTTAATAGTGAATGGCTCACCAGTGTGAGGCACAGGTCCCTGAACTGTGCTAGGAAGCTTTCGTGCGTTAATCTTTACAACCTGCCTGTGATCCTAGGTATAAATTCCAATCCATAGATAAGGATATTGAGGAAAGAGAACTGAAGGAACTTGCTCACACTCCAGCCATTGGATGTCAAAGCTGGAATGTGCATCTGGGTCTGTCTGCTAAATTGTTGTTAGATTCTCATCTACAGTTCTAGTTCTACATCTGTAGGGAACACCACCCCTTTCTTGAAGGGCTTTTGTGAAGATTAAATCTGAAAACATTTGGTAACAGCCACACTCCACAAATGCTACATGGAAAAGAAATGGAAATGCTTTATCCCAATTTTTATGGTTAAGGAGACTCAAGGCCCGGGGAAACTAATGAGTAGCACCCACCCACCCTGGGGTGGCTAAGTCAGAGCCAGAATCTGTTTTCGATTCCAAGTTTGATTCACTTTCTCTCACACTGTCTCAAATGACTCTAGAAGGAAAATCAAGTGTATAGAAATACTGCAAAAATGGAAAGGTACCTCAAAGGAAAATAGAACTTGCAGTCAATCAGGGGACATTTCCAGTAAGAGGTCTAGTTTTCAGTTATGATGGCAGTGTTCAGAGCCAATGGGAAGCCAGCAGAAGCTTTAGCTCTCAGTCATGGTGTGGTTTTCCTGATGAACTTATTTGCTCCTGGCGTCCAGAGAAGTTAAGAAGCTTGACTAAGATCACACAGCTATAAATGTTGTGCACAACTTGAGGGTTGAGTCTAACTCCTTATGCCTGATTTTGTGTCCTTAGTGCCTGTACAGACGGATGAGAAGCAGATGATTGTAGCATGGTAGGGTTGGGGACACAGGTGGACCTTTGGGTTGTCAAACAGCCTCCCTCTGTCACAAGGGAAGTCCAGTAGTAGAAAAAAACAAGGTGAGATGCCAAGACCTCGGGGTCAAACAGACCTCAGTTAGGAACCTGGCTCTTGCAAGGATGAACTATGTGGCCTCGGCGATGTCATTTCACCGGAGTCAATTCCCTTGCAGGATTGCTGCAGATTCAGAGAAATGGCTCCAAGTACCCAGCCCAGGGCCAGACTTAGCCAGAAAAATAACATGATCTTTGTTATTTCACCATGCTGGACCAGCCAAAGTTGGGTGGCAGGGCTGGATACCCAAGCAACAGAAGTAGGTTTTCAGTGCCAACAATTCCAACCTGCAATCGATGGGCACAGGTAACTTGCAGGGCAGAGGCGGTCAGGTCCATGATGCAATCACAGCTCCCTGCTTGTACTATGAGATGAACCCTGGCCTTCAGGAACTGAAAAAATAGTCCATTGACAACGGGTACAAAACAAGACCTCGGTGAACCTTTATTTCTCATCATACGCAACTGGTAGCAAGGTCAAAGATTTCTGCACTTGAACACTAGATACCCCTTCCCACCCAACCCAGGAGACACTTACAGAGTCATCATGTCCCCTCTAGAACTCAAACCCCCATGCAGGGGCCCTTTCCCTCTGGCCCACCTTCTCTGCAGGGAGGGCTCTCAGGCCTGAGGGGTGCCAGTTGCTTGCCCATGCCTGCACGGGTATGAAATGTGGCACAGTGGACAGCTCCTGCCCCAGGGAGGAGGATCAGAAGCAGCAGCAGTGTGGCCCTTGCCTTTCTCAGGTACCTCCAAACTGGACCAAGAGGAGGCACCTAATGCTAAGAAGGGCAAGAGAAACCATAATTCACAGTTGTTTGCTACAGAAAGTGCCTGGGATTAGTCCTTGGCTGCTTCTGTCTCCAAGCAGTCCACCAGGAGAGGGAACAGATGGGACATTAGGATGGTGGGATAGGGGTGGGGTCCTTGGAGGCAGGAGAAACTGACAACAGAAGTGGGGGTACCTAGAGGCCTTCAAAATCTTGTAAGAAAAAGCAGCTTGCTGGTTGGCAGGTTGGCCTGAGATCGCAGGGCAAAGCTTCAGACACTGGGGAAACTCAGACCCACGACTGGGCCTGCAACTGTGGTGGTCAAGCAGGGCTGGCCATGCGGCCCGGCCCAAACAAGAGCCCTGGTATTTGCTGTCTTACTGGTCCCCAGTGCCACCTCAGCCACCTAGAAAGGCTCAGCTTTTTGGCAAATATCCATGGCACAGCCTCAGCCTCCGCATGGCAGCGCAGCCTGGGGAGAACACAGTCTCCTCTGCTCCTCCCAGGCAGCAACTGCGGCTCCAAGGGTGAGATTCTGAAGAGGTCTGAGCTTGATCACAAAGGACCCGAACGCAGAATTTGTCATCAAATATTCCCTCCTCTTCAGAAGGCAAAGTGATCAACAGAGGCTCCAATTCTCTAGGAACAGTCTGCTCTTTGGATGTGCCTGGCCCCTCTCCTGGGGCCTCACACCCCAAGGCATCTAAGAAAGGGGTACGAGGGCAGAGAAGGTAAGAGAACTGAGCTAGGATTTGGGCAACCAGGGTACCTTCGTTATGCCCAACAGAAAAGGCTTTTGAGGAACTGGACACACAGGCCAGCTGTGACCAGACTTTCACATTAATGGGTGAATGGCAAGTGCGAGGTAATGAAATCTGAGATGGGCGGGGAGGGAAGGCAAAGCTGCCTGGAGTGTTAGTCCCTGGAAGTCTTTGGCCCTCTCTCACAGGGGCCAGCCAGGGACTTCCCAGTCCAGGAAGGCCACAGCACTTGTGATGCCTGGGGCCCAGCCTGCTGGCACATAAGTCTGAGCTCTGCACATTTCCCTCTGTGCCCTCTGCCTCTATGGGCAGGGGAAGGAGAGAGGGTGGAGCCCCTTGGGATCCCCAGTCTTCTTCTAGTTACCAGGGGCAGAGCTGAGATCCCAGAGTCAGTGCAGTGATCCTGTCCATTCCAGTGAGAAAAGAGAAGGGTGTAGCTCGGAGTCTGCACATCACACAAGCCCACTCCCAGTAGGGTGGGGATGGGCATGGGCCAGAAAGGGTCCCGGGTCCGTCTCCAGATGGATAAGTTCTTCCAGGGAGGAGGGTACCCCCAGGATCAGCTGCTCCAGGTGCGGTTCCTGCATGGGTTCGAGTCAGGTCATGTAGCGGGTGATAGCGCGGAGAGCGTAGAGCAGGGCAGCTTGCATACGGGCCTCCAGAAGCAGCAAGTTCACGTGCACCTAGGGCACAGATCAGGGTTTTTTAACTGATCCCTTCCAGACTCAGTATCCCTGACCACTCACCTCACTCTTCCCTTTCCCACAGAGATGCCTTTGTTAGGGCTCTGAGCAATTTGGTACAATGTCTGCTGGAGCATTTTCAGTGCATTCTTCCTTATCCTGACAAATCTTTTTATCCCATAGGGCTAACACAAGAGTCAACACTAATTGAGCATCTGTGCAGGATCAGGGGTTTACATTACCTTTTTTTTGCATTTCATCTTCCCACCAACCTTGAAATAGTGGCAGAATTGATTCCCACTACGAAGAGCGAAAGCTCAGAAAAGCAAAGAAACTTGCCCCAGGTCACACTGCTACTGAGTCATGGTGTTGTGATTTGAACCTACATACATCTACCAGGCTGCCACTGAGGACACCGGCTGAAGCTGGCACTCATGTTCCCATTTTATAGGTTGGTTAGCAAATGGAATCTGAAACCACACAGTTGAGTAGGATGAGAACTCAAGGCAACAGGCCCAGGTGTCCTGCCCAGCAGGACAGATGTAGGCTGGGTCCCTACTGGGTCTGGCCTTACTGCCTCCATCCTGCTCCTCCTGAGGGGGCAGGGGTCAGACCTTCTCGGAGTGGCGGAAATGCCTCCAGAAGTGGTTGTACATTCTTCGGGTGGTCTTCTCTGGGTAGCAGGCCACCGTCTTGATATAGATCTTCAGATTCCGCTCTAGGAGCTGGTTCACCTCCCCATAATCATAGTCATCGTATCTGGAAAGACCCCAAAATATTACTGCTCACCCTCTGCTCCCAGAGAGCTCATCTCTCCACCCCCACCCTAGAGAAGGAGGAACAGAGAGTGGTGAGAAAAGTCAGAAGGTAGGAGGCAACAAGAAGCTTGGTTCCTCTTAGAAAAACAGCTAATATCTCACAGGCCACCAATTGTGCAGGAATGTACAGAGAATGAGTGTGTTGCACAGAGTACGAGTGTGTTGCACAGAGTACTAACTACATGCCATGTGCAGTTATTTGTGGAATTCTCAAAACTGCTACTCACTACTACTTTATATGGTGTACTGCATTCACCAACCCCACCTTGCAGAGGAGAAAACTGAGATTCAGAGGTGTCACTTTTTCTAAGTCAGACAGCAGGAAGTGGGTTTCAAACCCAGCTCTGTCTGGCTCCAAAGCTGTATTTGCTACTACTCCACAGTACGGCCACGAAGGTGGAGGAAGAGGAAGTTAGTGCATATTTACCCTAGAGAAGGAAAAGGTGAAGATAAAAAGGAGTTGGTACTCATTTTGCAGATGGGCAAACTAAGGCCTTGGAAAAGTCAATTCATTTGTTCAAAGTAAAAAAGCAAGTTGGTAACCAGCCTAGAAGCCACTTTGTCACCTCCCAGTCCAGTGACCTTCAGCAGACAATGTCTTCAGAGATCAGGGTGGATGGGAAAGAATGGTGGAAAACGAGTACAGCCAGGCATGGTGGTGCAACGCCTGAAATCCCAGCAACTTGGGAGGCTGAGGTAGGAGGATCGCAAGTTTGAGGCCAGTCTCAACAACTTAGGCCCTAAGTAACTTAGCAAGACCCTGTTTAGAAATAAAAACTTTAAAATAAAAAGAGCTGGGAATGTGGCTCAATGGTAAAGTGCCCCTAGGTTCAATCTGCAGTGCCAAAAAAATAAATAAATAGAGTAGTGATTTTAGAGATAAAAATAATAGGAACAAGGACGTTGTTGGAGAGTGAAGAAGCCTAAACCTGAGGGCTGGGAAGGAAACAGCTTTCCCATATTCTAAAATGAGGATGGCCCACCAACCACACTTCAATTCATTCAATGAAATATGATTTACAGCTAGTAACACACAGAAAAACAATTTTTCATTTTTTTTAAGAGAGAAGGACAGTGAGAGAGAGAGAGAGAGAGAGAGGCAGAGAGAATCAATTTTTATTGAGTTTTTCACATGGCTTTCGTTACTCTGACACTTAGTTGTGTATGTGGTGCTGCGGTTTGAACCCATGCATTCGAGCATGCTGGGCAAACGTTATAACCACCGAGCCACCACTCCGGCCCCGAAAAACAATTTTTCTACAAGCAACACATACCTTTCTAAAAATTTGGGGATAATTTTTTGATCCTTGGTATAAACAATTAAATGAAAAAAGCAAGAAAAAAATCAAGTGTTTAACTGAACTACACTCATGTTTTTAGTAAATGAATAAAATATGTGAAATGGGTAGGCAAGAAAATGGCACCGGATTTTATTTTTGTAAAATTATATATACTTTGCTTATTTGTACACAGAAAAAAGACAGAAAGAAGGTATCTGATAACAATAAAAACAGGTGGTACTATGGGTTTGATTTTTTCCCCCCCTCCCAATGCTAGGAATTAAACCCAGGACCTTACTCATGTTAGGCAAGTGCTCTGTCACTAAACTATATTGATCCCCAGCTTAAATTAAATAATGGATAATTATTTATTTTTCTTTTCTTTTGTTCTCTATTTTCTAAATTTTCTTTTCTTCCCTCCATCCTGCCCCTAGTGCTGGGGACTGAACCGAGGGTAGCCCATACCACTGAGCTATACTGCTGACCCTATGTTTCTAAATTTTCTAAAAACCAAACTGCTTGCTTCTCTTTATGAGTATCCAACACAGTTTTTCAAGTAAAATAACCATTATAATTTCAACTATATAAGAAAGAAAAAAATAGGGGCTAGAGCGGTGACTCAGCAGTTGGAGCACTCGTCTGGCATGTGTGAGGACCCAGGTTCAAACTCCAGCACCAGATACACAACTAAGTGCTGGAGAAACAAAGGCCAGATGAAATAAAGTTGATTCTCTCTTTCCTCTCATATTTCTCTCTCACTTTCCCTCTCTCTCTAATCTAAAAAGAAAAAGAAAAAAATATATCAGAAAAACATCTTGGGATATGGACTTGCTTGTTGTACTGGGGAGCAGATTTTTGGGAACTGCCTATTTTCCTTAATGTTTTGGATTTTCCATGATGTTATCAGAGTGAGGTTGTTTGTTTGTTGTATGTTTTTTCTTTCTTTTTGCAGTACTAGGAACTGAACTCAGGGATTTGTGCATGCTAAGCAAGCACTCTATGGCTGAACCAGAACCCCAGCCTGAAACAAAACAAAATAATAAAAAAAAAAAACCTACTCAAAAGTTAGAAAAGAGGGCTAGAGATGTAGGTCTATAGCACTAGACTAGTAGGCACAAGGCCCTGGGTTCAGTCCTCAGCATCATTAAAAAAAAAAAAAAAAGGGGGCTGGAGCGGTGGCTCAGCGGTTTGGGCGCTTACCTGGCAAACGTGACAACCCGGGTTGAAACCCCAGCACCACGTACACAACTGAGTGTTGGAGCAACTAAGGCCTTGTGAAAAACTAAATAAAGGTGTTTCTCTCTTTCTCTGTCTCTCTCACTGTCCCTCTCTCTTTTAAAAAAAAAAATAGAAAAGATTTAATAAACAACAAGACAAAAATGCCATTTATCATGGTATACTATACAGACAACCACTATACAAAAACAAGGTTCTGCTGGTAAATTTCTTTCTTTTTTCCTCAATACATTTCGAACATTTTCTCATGGCAATGTGAATAGATCTCTATTATAATTTTATTAACAAGATTTTATTTTTTATTATAGTTTTACATATTGAAGGGGTTTGTTGTTAAACTTCCATACATGCACACATCATATATTCTCCATTATAATTTTTCTATTAAAGAGACAGAGTGAGAGAGAGAGGGGGTGGGGAGAAAATCAACTTCATTGCATGCCAGGCAAACGCTCCAACCACTGAGCCACCACTATAGCCTCCATTAGAATTGTTTTTTTTTAAAAAGAATGAGGGACAGTGAGAGAGAGAGAGAGAGAATCAATTTTAATTCAGTCTTTCATGTGGCCTGCATTGTGTACGTGGTGCTGAGGTTTGAACCTGCATACTCACACATGCCAGGCAAGCGCCATAACTGCTGAGCCACCACTCCAGCCTCTCTATTATAATTTTTAATCATTGCATATTTCCTTTTTTCTTTCTGTTTTTTAAGGAAGCAGGTTTGAATCCCAGCACCACATACACAATGAAGTGCTGGAGCAACGAAAAACTAAATAAAACTGATTCTCTCTTTCTATGTCTCTTTAAAAAAAATTAAAATTAAATTAAAGTCCCCTATTGGGGCTAGAGCAGTGGCTCAGAGGTTGCCTGGCATGTGGGAGGACAGAGTTTCGTACTCCAGCAGCATGTATACACGAAGTGTCAGAGCAATGAAAGCTACAGGAAAAACTAAAATTGATTCTCTCTTTCTCTCTCTCACTGTCCCTCTCTCTTTAAAAAAATAAAAAATAAAGTTCCCTGTTGATGGGCATTTATGTTGTCCTCATTTACTTTGAGAGAAAATCTGCTATTTGGAATGGAAACATAAATCCATAACTCTCTATAGAATGAAACATGTATAGGGGCTAGAGTGGTAGTTCAGCACTTGCCTGGCATGCACAAGGATGGGAGTTCAAACCCCAACACTACATACACAGCAGAGTGTTGGAGCAACAAAGCCACATGAAACACAAAATAAAATTGATTCTTTCTCTCTCTTGCTTACTGTCCCTCTCCTAAAAAAAAAAAAAAAACATAAATGTGTACACTATGTATGTAATATGTTGATATATAGTTTTCTCAGTGGGTTAGATTAAGAGTTTCATTGACAAGGTTCCAACAATGAGCACTCTGTTACCTCTTAAAATCAGCAAAGAGAGGCTGGAACGGTGGTTCAGCGGTTGGAGAGTTTGCCTGGGCATGTTCAAGGACCCAGGTTCAAACCCCAGCACCACGTTACACAACTAAGCATCAGAAGAAATGAAGGCCAAATAGAAAACTAAATAAAATAGATTCTTTCTCTCCCCCCTTTTTTTTAATGAGAGAGAGACACACACAATCAATTTTATTTAGTTTTTCATCTGGTTTTCATTGCTCTGACACTTCATTGTGTACACCATGCTAAGGTTCAAACCTAGGTCCTCGCGTATGCCAGGCAAGCGCCATATCCACTGAGTCACTGCTCCAGCCCCCTCTCCCTCTCTCTTTAAGAAAAGAAAAGAAAAATCAGCAAAGAAAGCTGGGCATGGAGGTGCGTGCTTATAATCCCAGCAGCTTGGGAGGCTGAGGCAGGAGGATCATTAAGTTCAAGGCCAGCCTCAGCAATTTAGTGAGACTCTGTCTCAAAATAAGGTAAAAAGGGATGGGGATGTGAATCAGTGGTAAATTTCCCCTGGGCTAAACTCCCAGTACAAATATATATATATATCAGCAAAGAAATAAATTTGCTTTGAAAAATAGTATAGGCAAGAAGAAAGGGAGAGAAACAAGAGCAACAATAGTAAAAGAGATAACAGCAAGCTCAGAGTGAACACACGTGCATGCATGCCCTGATTAAGGGACACGGCTCACCTGATGCCAAAGACGCAGTGGATGTAGTTCCAGATGGCCCTGCGGAGCATGGAGGTGTCCACACCACTATGCATGGCGATTGTGTTGTAGGTAAGGCTATAGGCTGCCTGGAACTTCTCATCCAGCAGCTGCCCGCCCTCAGGGTACAGCCGCTGGATCAGTGAGTAGCCATGGTCTTCCCAGGTATAATCCTAGGAATGTGGGAAGAGGTCAGTTGGTGAGACTTTGGAGCTTAACGCTGGCCAGAGAGACCATGTCCTCTGGACCTCTAGAGCACACTTTGGTTCTCCGTAATGCTTGCTCCCTACACTACAAATCTAACATGCTGCTTGCTCTGGGCCTGAGAAATCAAGTCATAACTCTCTCCCTTTGATCAGTTCTCCCTGAGCTTGGGGCATAGACAGGTCCCTTCAGGATCCAGGGGGCCCCCACTGCCTTCTCAGGATCTTGAGGGGAGAATGGACTCAACTCTATAACCACTCAACCATCTGTCCCATGGTTGTTCATAATTTGAAGCAGCAGCCATGACCAGGGGGGACAGCATTACCTGGGCACGGAAGGTGGGGGGTGCCTGAGCCCCTCGCCGAGTGAAGTCCTCATATCCGAAAGTGGGGTCTTCCACAAAGCACAGCATGTCTGGGCATGGAGAGGGCTCCAGGATGTCAGCTGAGGACCATGTCAGAAAGAGGTCACCATGAGGCGGAGGCATGGAGTGCAAACGGCTCCACTCCTCCTTAATCATCAAAAAGGGGGATGGGGAGGCAGAGTAGAGAGTCCGTTGCTAGTGAGTGGGAGCAGGACTTCAGCTGGAGGCAGGCCTGGGGGAGGAGGTGAATTAGGCCCATGCACCCAGGAGGCAAAGCCCCAGTAACAGAACAGCGGCAGTTCCACCAGCGGCTCACCCTGGGCCACACGCTGTGCTACACACTTTGCCTCACTCACTCTACACAACCTGAAGACCAGGAACCGGAAGTGACTCACTTGTCAGTGGTCACACAGTCGGAAAGGCTAAAGAGACCAGAATCCATAGGCAGGTGTGAACCCAAGGCCCATGCTTGGAACCTCTCGGCAGGGAGACTGAGGGGTGGGTGCCCCTGGAATGCAGGAAGCATGATAAGTGGAGGTGTCTGCACCCACCAGATGGTCAAAGAAGGGGCAACCCGTGGGCTCAGGACAACTTTGATCTTGTACCTGAGGGGGTCACCAGCAGGCTCTCTGACTTCTCCAGCTCAAAGCGGCTCTCCATCTCCTCCTGGGAGGCTCCCTCGTCCCGCAGCAGGTTCTCCTGCAGCTGCCTCATGCGCTCCATCAGGGCTTCCACATCCCGGGCTGCCTCAAAACCCTGGAGGAGGGACCCAGGAGTCACAGTCTATTTCCCCACCCTGGGGGAACTCCACTCACCCTTCCCACACACCAGGATGTCCTAGATGATTATCATGGACTAGGGCAGCCTCTGAGCCAGTCACTGAGCTGCAAAGCTCACATGGTCTGTGCTTCCCAAGGGGAAGTTTATGAAGCTGCAGAAGAGACGTGTATTTTCCCTCGGCAGCTACTTCCCCCATAGGTAATTCTAAAAGTATCTGTTTTCTTTTCTTTCTTTTTTTTTTTTTTTTTTGGGGGGGGTGTTAGTGCTGGAGATGGAACTCGGAGCCTTGCACATGCTAGGCAAGCGCTCTGACATTGAGCTATTTCCCCAGGCCTTTTTATGTCCCCTGCAGTACTGGGGATTGAACCTAGGGCCTTGTGCATGCTAGGCAAGCGCTCCCTACTGAGTACATACACAGCCCTTTCTTCATTTTGAGGCAGGGTCTTGCTAAGTTGCTCAGGCTAACCTTGAACTGGCAATCCTCCTGCCTCAGCCTCCCCAAGTAGCCAGGATTATATGAACACACCACCATGCCTGCCTCAAACTTTGTAATTTTCAAAGTGCTAACACCCAGCTGACATGATGAAAGGCCAGCCACAAGGTATTTCACATAATCCTCACAACCCACATAGATTGGGCTCTTTATCTCCACTTAACAGATGAGAAAACTGAGGTTCAAAGTCGTATAACTTTTCTGTGGCCGCTCAGTGTGAGGAGACAGGAGGAAGGCCGTGGCTTCTACCCAAGGACATAGGCCATACCAGCTTCCTCCCCAGAACTGTGACTTACCCCAGAATTGTTCAGTGGGTCCCCGCTGGGGGGGCTGCTTTGCTCACTAGGGGGTGATGGTGCCTGAGGGGCAGGACTGCCCTCTGAATCCCCCTCAGGAAGTATGCCACAGCCAAACACGAAGGACGCCAGTGAGTGACAGTGGGTGAGTAGGACCAGGGCTTGGATGAGTTCGGCCAGAGACCAGCTATGCTCACCGGTCTTCAGCAAGGCCTGGAGGGGAAAGAAGGCCAGATCTGCTCAGTGTCTACCGCTGGGCTTCCTGCCATGCCCCAATCTGGCCACTGGGCTCCTTTAGGGACCCGCCTCTCAGACCACTGCACCTGGATATGCTCCTTGGTGATGAGCCACGGTCGGTGTGCCAGCAACTTGTTGATCTCACTGAGTTTACGCAGCTTCTCGGGGGCCCGATGCAGGCCCAGCAACCACTCAGGGTCACCACCAGTCTGCAGAAATTCAGCCATGTGGGAGCCCACCAGGTAAGAACACTGGTGGCGAGCAGCAGCCTGTGGAAAGGGTTGACAAAGCCTGGGTTACCCTTGTCCTTCTGTGCCATGCTCAGGTTGGTCCCTCCTGGAAAGAGATATCACAGGGCTCAGTGCTACCTAAGAGTTAAAACTTGGGTTTTAACTCCTGCTGTGCCACCATCTTGCAGGTCACCTGACCCCTTTGTACCTCAGTTTCCCACTCTACAGACACTAGTAGACGAAGCAGACACTAAAGATGCCTCTCCTCAAAACCTAAAATCCATGGATAGTTGGATAAAGCTAGGCTTTCCCCTTTCATTTATGAAATAAATTCAGGAAGGTCCCAGAAAAGATATCCAAGTACAGAAGTCCCACATGGATAGCCTACAAGCATCGGGCCTGGTCAGCCTCACCATGATGGCAATGTAGTGGCGCCAGGAGCAGGCCAGGGGCCCATCCGTGTGCAGCAGCAGATAGTGTAAACGCCAAAAGCTGCTAAGGTAGTCCGGGTGCAGGCCCATCACCACCGCTAGGTTGTCCACCCGCCCTGAGGACATCAGTGTCTCTATGCCCAGGTGTTGCTCGAGGCTCTCAGCCCCCTCTCGAAGGACCTGCCAAAGAAAGAAGAGAACATGGGTTCCCCCTGACCTCCCCACCAGAGACCAACGTGTCCTTTGTGGTGGATTTGTAATAGCAAGAGGCTGAAAATCACCACCATGTCCAAAAACAAGGAATGGGGAGGAAAAGATATTTCATTAAGTGATTAACGTATATTTAAGAGAGACTTTACATAATAATACTGATATAATTCTTATTATGTGCCAAGTTCTGTTCAAGAATTCACTTACTTAATCCTTACAACGACTAGGCTGAGGGTTTGGCTCAGTGATAGAGTACTTGCCCTGCATGCCTGAGACCCTGAGTTTGATCCCCAGCGCTGCAAAAACTAAAATAATTCTCATGACAATTATAAAATTGGAGTTATATTTTCTCTTTATTTAATTTCATAGTGCTAGGAATCAAACCCAGGACCTCAGGCATGGAAGGCTAGTACTTTACAACTGAGAGTTATAGCCTTCCCCTTCCCCATTTTTTTTTTATTTATTATTATTTTTTGAACAACCTTACACGATTTTAACAAAATAATATAAAATGTGTAAATATTCTGGATCCCCTTCCCCATTTTTTACATAGGAAAACTCAGGAATAGAGATTAACAGTATGGTTTGGGGAGGTTGGCTGTAGCTAAGTGGCAGAATGATGCTCAGTGTGCACAAAGCACTGAGTTCAATCTCTGAAAGTCCAGTTTCTCCTGCCTTCCTGGAGCTTCTGCTTAAAGGAAGCAAATGCACACAACCAAGGGTAGGGGGTGCAAAACAGTTCACATTTCCAGAGCACTTTCTCTATGCCACATCTGATTTGGAGTTTCCTTTTCCCTGCATTATCTCTATGAATCTTCAGAATAATCCCATGAGGTGGCCACTGTTATTTCTCCCCACGTACAGGTAAGAAAAACCAAAGAGGTTTTGTTCATTGCCTGATGTCACAGATCTGGTAAATGACAGAACCAGGATTCAAATCGAGATGAATTCCATAGCCTATTTCTTTCCTTCATTATAAAAGAGTGGGGTTTTTTTTTGTAAATGAAACACACACACATACACACACAATATATATAATCTTAAAATTCTTGTCTACAGACAAATAATCAGGATGTGGTTGCTCACTTACATTTACAAAGGAGCGGGGAAATGAGGAACCTGGAGGTTTGTTAACAGGTCATTAACCATTTGGCCTACACATTTAGGAGAGTAGGCAGATAGGAAACAAAAACTCATTCCTGTTCATTAAAGGCTGAGGAAAATGAGCAATCAATTCTTAAAAATTTTTATATGCATTTTTTTTAAGAGAGAGGGACAGTGAGAGAGACAGAGAAAGAGAGAAACAACTTTATTTAGTTTTCCACATGGCCTTAGTTGCTCTAACACTTAGTTGTGGATGTGGTGCTGGGTTTTGAACCCAGGTCCTTGTGCCTGCCAGGCAAGAGCCGAAACTACTGAGCCACCGCTCCAGCCCTTATATGCATGTTTTGAAGGTAACCTACACACACTAGAATATAAGCTCCATAATAAAAGACTTTTATCTGTCTTGTTTTCTATCCCCAGTTTATAGGACAGTGCCCCACACAGATTCATAATTCAATAGATACCTGTTAAATAAATGGATGGGTGGGGTCTGGGGTATAATTCAGTGGCATAGCACTCTCTAGCCTATGTGAGGCCCTGGGTTCAATTCCAGTACTACAAATGAATAAGTAAATAAAATACAAATGAATGAATGAATGAACTCTGTAGATGAAAGGTGTCTCTGTTTTAGTGTTAAGTGAAAAAATAAAACAAAAACCAAGCTGAAAGCTACGATCTTGGTTTTCCTGCACTGAAAATATCTGTATTAAAAAAAAAAAAAAGTCCAACATAGTGCATGCCAGTAATCCCAGCAGCTTGGGAGACTGAGGCAGGAGGATCATGAGTTCAAAGCCAGCTTCAACAACTTAGCAAGGCCCTAAACAACTTAGTGAGATCCTGTCTCCAAATTTAAAAACAAAAAAAGGTTGAGGGTGTATGTATCTCGGTGGTTATGTGCCTCTGGGTTCAATCCCCAGTACAAAAAAAAGAGAGAGAGAGAGAGCAGGGGATGTAGCTCAGTGGTAGAGTGCCCCTAAATTCAATCCCTTGTACCAAGAGGGGAAAAAACAAAAACAAAAGCAAAAACAGAGGCAAATGGTTAACAGTAATGATCTCTGTGGGGTATAGAATTACAAGACACCAGAGCTTTCCAACACACTGGAAATTTTAAAATAATGAACATGCCAGATATACAATCAAGGGTGAGAGAGTGCGCAGAGGTAGTTCTCTCTTATTAAGGAAATAGACACATTGATCTGGGAATCTAAAGTTTGAGTCATTACCACTTTATCTCTCTGAGCCTGCTCTTCCCCAGGGAAACGAGGTTGGCAGTGCCCGCTGCACAGAGCTGTTCTGTGAATTAAATGTATCAGGATTGGGAAAGTATAGATTCAAAACTGCAATTCAAGGGCTAGGAAAAGAGTTTGACCCACCAATCCCGTGTCCTTTCTTTCCAGGTACCAAAGATTCCCCACCCCTTGCAAGCTTACCTCCTCCACCGGGATAAAGGCACTGGGTCCCCGAGCGCCTCGCCGAGCCCGGCTCTCCCTCTGCTCCTGGGAGGAAACACATGGAGGTTAGCTGACAGGAGGGAAGGCAGAGGACTGTTATCTCTCCAGCCTCCTCCTCTAACCCTAGGGGCTATGCTGAGCTTCTAAAACCATCTTTCTGGTATACCCTGCATAGAGGACCAAGAGCTCCAGCATTGCTGGGTGGGAGGGACCCAGAGAAAATATACAGCCACTGTGTTGGACATCTCAGGATGCCACCCTCTTAGCAGCCCCCGAGAACCCATACAGAACTCCCCAGTTTGTATCCCAAAGCCAGTAACCTAGTACCCTCAATGCCTACAAAGCAGCTTCAGTCCCTGTCATGATCATTTCTTCCCTTCCTCCACCTCATAGATGACTACCATCCACAACCTTACCAGTTGTCTCCAGGCCTCCACAGCCCACACACCTATCCATGCTTTGCCTAGCAGCCAGATTAATGATCTGATCTTCAAACCCTCCCACCCGCTCCCACAGCCTTCTGATCAATTAGTGGTGCAGGCTTACCAACCTCCCACTGGCTGCTCCTTCAGCAGACCCTTTGTTTTTCTCTTTTGACACTAGGGTTTAAACCTGGGTATGTTTTGCCAGGGAGCAACATCCCCAGTCCCTTTTATTTTTTATTTTGATACAGGTTCTAAGTTGCTGAGGGCCTCACTATTGTGTTGAATCTGGCCTCAAATTTGCGATTCTCCTGCCTCAGTCTCCTGAGTCACTGGGATTGCAATCATGCATGGCCCAGCTTACAGAGATCTCATAGTCTCAGGATCTTGGAATGGTTTTCCAACGACCCTCATCTGCGACTCCACAATTTCCAATGCTTCTGTTTCTAAAAACACTGTCTTTTAATAATCTGTTTAAGCTGTTCTTCTCTCAGATCACATTTTATGGAAGGCAGGCGCAGGTCACTCTGCCCTGTGAATGAATATAGAGAAAGCAGACAGGAGTGGAGGGAATCAGGGCAGGTGGTAAAAGCAGATGGTAACATGACTATATTTGAGCCTCTTTAGAAACGATGCACTCATTAAATCTGCTTCTCCTAGTCCTAGAGAAAGGGTTCAGGAAGGATTTTTTTTTTTTTAAAGAGGGACAGTGAGAGAGAGAGAGAGAGAGAAAGACAGACTCAATTTTTTAATTTAGTTTTTCATGTGGCCTTTGTGGCTCCGAGACTTCGCTGTGCACATGGTGCTGGGGTTTGAACTCGCATACTCACGCGTGCTGGGCAAGTGCTGTAACCGCTGAGCCACCGCTCCAGCCCCTTAGGAAGGATATTTTATTTGCTAATTTGAGGAGTTAATTTGAGGCTCACCACTGGCCAAATAAAAGCCATGCCTTCATTGGAGAGGGAGAGTTCCCCAATCCTCCCTTCCCCATTATGTACTAGACTTAGTATCTCAGATATCCAGAGCTAAAAACTATGATTGAACTTTTTTTTTTCATTTGGTCAAAACCGCTTGGAGAGAGGTAGAGCTCTGGGGACTGTGGAAGGCTACAAGGGAAAAATACTATGGGACCACTAAGTCCCAGGTACAGCTTACCAATTCTGCCACTCACTTGCTGTTTGGCTCTGGGAAAGTTATGTAGACTCTTTGGGCCTTAATCCTAAAACAGAAGGGGGCTGAACTGACTGCTCAGGCCCCTTTCAGCCCAACTTCTAGTAACTACTAGGCCAGGTGTCCAAGGCCAGCAAAGTGACTACCATAACCCCTAAGCACTCCCTTTACAGCTTCCCTCCTCCCTCACCCAAGAGAAAAAGCCCAACAGCTCTGTCTGGGAGATAAGGACTGCTGACTCCACAAATGGGGCCCTTAGGGGACCGAGGACAGATAGAGAACCACAGCAGGGCGGGCAGAATTGAGATGGGGGACACAGAGGGCCTGCTAACAGGTGCAGGGTAGAACTGGTGAATCACCTCACTCTGAATTCTGACAAAGGAAGGAGCTGATACCGCTAAGTCCTTAAATGCTGGGTCTGGATCCATTAACATTTTATATCAATAATGACAATGATGAAATCGAATTCCATGCATGTATGACTTTGCTGAGATGAGCCCAACTGCTACGTATGGCTATAAAACTCTAATAAAAAAGTAACAACGATGATGACACGATGATAACATAGAGAGTAGGTAAAAGGGGCTTTTGACCCAAGTGCTTCAGCTCAGAAGACAGCTCCGCCACCTGCAATCTGTTAGCTATGTAAGCCTCAGTCTCCTCACCAAATAATGGCATTAGTATCTACTCTCACTGTATCATCATGGCAATTTAATAAAAGAATGCCACAAGGCTGAGCTCAGCACCTTTAGCACCATAAACACTTAATAAAATTCAGATGTCATTGACCTCACTGCTGTTTCAAACAAGGGTTTCTTAGTCAAAAACAGTGCATAAGAATCCCCTGAGGGGGCTGGAGCGGTGGCTCAGCGGTTTCACTGCCTGGCAAGCACGAGGACCGGGGTTCAAATCCCAGCACCACGTACACAACTGAGTGTTGGAGCAACTGAGGCGATGTGAAAAACTAAATAAAAAGTTGTTTCTCTCTTTCTCTCTCACTGTCCCTCTCTCTTAAAAAAAAAAAAAAAAAAAAAAGAATCCCCTGAGAACCTTTCTGAAAAACATCAATGCCGGGGCTGGAGTCGTAGCTCAGAGGCTGCAGTGCTTGCCTGGCATGTGCAAGGACCTGGGTTCAAACCCCAGCACAATATACACACATGAGAGTCAGAGAAACAAAAACCAGATGAATAAATAAAATTGATTCTTTTTCTCTCTTTCATTGTCTCCCTCCCTCTCTCTCTTTTTTTTTTTTTTTTTAAGAGAAAGGGACA